>JABJVR010000088.1:136480-174110 GCA_025773905.1 Chitala chitala | reverse complement strand
CATGAAAAATTTCTGTTTTCTCATACATTTGTACATAACCCATAAGGGTGGAGTGTAAAACGTTTTCGCCGTTTTCTGCGCATGCCCCCCCCCCCCCCCCAAAAGCCTGTCAGAGCTCTCAATGCTCCAGTGACTCCGGCGTTATTTCAACACCACCTGCAAGCGTGAATCCTTTTCATTACCCAAGCTGGCCATAAGGTCTCCTCTGCCTTCATGTGCAAAGGCTATTGAAAGGGCAACTGTAGGACCACTTTCATCCACCATTCCCATGACAGCAGGTCGTTGTCCTAAGGGCAGTGGTCAGGACGCCATTCCCCTGCAGCCACCACGCTGTGACAGCTGGACACCGCCATGTTCCTGTCCCCTCATTGGCACGTGGCTCTGTAACCGCCCTGGCCAGTACTGGTGACACACCAAAGCAAAGGCTCACGTTCTTATACTCCATACTGCAGCCACACTGGCTACCCAAACCTGCTGAAATGTGAGGCCTACACAGCACAGTTTTAATCCCACGACAAACAGATAATTCTCCCCTTCATCACTGAGAGCGGAGTTCCACAGACTAACACTCTAAACAAATTAGCTCGCTGGCCTCATGTTACTAACCCAAAAGTCTGCTTCCTGAAACATGCAATTATCCTGCTTATTAATTAATCCTAATCATTCCTAATGATAAAACAGAATTTCTAAATTATGAAAAGAGCACAAGAGAGTACGCGTCGTGCTTTTAAAAAGTAAAACTGTTCTGGCCACCAGCAGCATTAAACATCTCCACACATTTGAATGCCTCGCATCAGCTTTCTCATACAGAGCCATGGACCTATTACAGCTTCTCAGTATTGTGAATGCATTAAAAGCCAGGATGGATAATATATGCCATTTATAAACAATTTATTCAGAGAGCGTTTTCTCTGTGAAACCTGTATTCACAAGACAATTTAGAAATCACTGGTGCCAACAATGCCAGAAAAAGATGCCCCAGCAACCCAAACTCATTAATGCAGCAGTGGATGATATGGTCTAACACCACATCAAGGTACCATTATCACTCCTGTCAAAATTATTTTCACAATCTGCAGTTAAATCAATAGTATTGACAGCTTGCAAAGACTGCATTTAAAAGGTTAATAGTAAAAATTTTTTATGATTTACATTGCCACTGTCAAATGCACAGACAATCAGACATCCAATACTTTTTATTTTTGGAATCATATGTTCATGTTTGTGTTAGTAATAACTCAGTACATCATATTCTTTTAACAGTAGTATTAAAGATCTGAGCAGTCCCGGAGATTTACTGGGAATATATATCTGCTTTATGATGTGCTTTATCTCATATGCACACAAACAAGTGGAGTGCAGTCTCACTCTCTTACACACACACACACCAGTATGCTTAAGGTGTTACATAGTATACAGGATATCAAAAGGTGGACATTGTATGCAAATGAGGCGACTCAGAGTGAGCTATCATTGGTTGGACAAACCGAACACTTGCCCCACCTTCTCCACCAGCAGCCGCAGCTTGTTAATGTTGTCAAGCTGCTGCAACTCCTTCAGCGTCAGGCTCAGATTGCAACATGCCTCGTACACCAACGTTTCCAGGGTCACCAGGTCGTCGCATAAGCATTCCAGGCCCGGAATGTTCCGCTCCCTCCCCAGGCGCACAAGTGAGAGGGCACAGTCCACCTGCAGATACACGGCCAATCAGTTTGGCTGCAGAGAACAAGCCAATCAGCATCCAGGAGCTGGGATGCTTAGCCATCAATTTTAAGGTTTTTCCTTCATACACTTTACTGTGAAACCCTTCCTGCATTTATACAGCTGGGACCACAACATGCAACTTAATAGACACTTTGCAAGCATTTGCAAAAACTTACTGTTTTGTCAGCAATATCTCGGATCAAATAGCCTAATTCATAAAGGGGACAAAAAATAATAATTGATGTTGAAAACTGATGCTTCTTGGCAAATACTGTTCTTCAGCCTTACAGGACATTAAGTTCAGCTCTGCAGGTTTCTCCAAAACAGTATTCCAAAACTATGACTGTCTGCCAACTATCAAATTTCACTCCTCCATGGGAACAATTTTAACAAATAGCCGCAGCTTTGTATATGTCATGAAAAATTAAACCATTTTACTAGAAGAATAAAGCTGGAAATGTAGGACTGAAAGTAACATTGACACTATAACCAGCTCATTATTAGTTTGATTAGTCTGCTAATTGGGTGACATGCAAGAAACTTATTTGTAGCGTTTATTGTTTTTAACAATAAAATGGCTGTAAATGTGTGGTAAATAAGAACAGTATGTGAATGTTGACATAAAGGAAACACTCTATACATATAAAGACAGGTGAGAAACTTAAGAAAAAACTGAATGAGTGGAGAAACATAATGAATGCAGATGCTTCCAAACTATAAAAACTGTGAGCAGGTTCAGCTGATTCTGATTTTGGATAAAGATGGCAAGAGGAAAAGATCTAAGTGACTTTGACAGAGGGTTCATTGTTGGGGCACAGATGGCTGGAGCTTCAGTCACAAAGACTGGTCAACAGGCTAATGTTTCAATAGGAACAATGACTAAAGTGACATCTGCATTTAGATCTACCGGAACGACATCAGTAAATAAGAGGAGCAGCTGTTTCTCAGGTGACTGAACGTCAAAGCAGAACGTGATCAGACTATGAGCAAGAACTGTGTCAACAATAACTTTATGTTGGGGTCTTAATTTGTCACCCATCTGTGTGTGGTTTACAGTGTGTGTGTGTGTGTGTGTGTGTGTGTGTGTGTGTGTAGGTATGTATTATTATTAGTGTTATAAAGTATATCTCACTAAACATAAAAATGTTTGCAGGTGTGTGCGCTTTAAAAACCATGCCATTCTCACCCAGGAATTACCCTAAATGGGGAATGCAAATTAACCAAGTGTATATAAATGAATGGATATACTACGTTTGCTACAGCATTGCAGAAAGAATGGAGCCACAATCAAGAAAAAGGAATTTCTCAGAATGTGAAGTACAGAATTTAGTGTCTGACATAGAGGAATGCCAAATGGGTTTATTTGGGGGGCGGGGGTGGGTGGGGTTGTGGAACAGCACAATGTGACTGCTGCTCTTATTGCGGTCAGCTCAAAAAGCTGAACAGTCACAGACAAAAAAAATAATAATTGTTGAATTCAAAATCAGATGCAAAAAAGCTTATTGCAAAACACTGGCAGTGTACTGGTTGCTGGCAGGGGACCCTCAATAGGGACTGTCTCTGATTTGTACAACTGATTATGTGATATAATGAGAAGGAAATCCCTGTGGAAATGATCCCCCAGGGAGATATGGAGATAGCATGTAACATAATTAAACAAGGGGCTTTATTTATACCCATTACATATTGGTGCCTATACTTTGACATTTCATTATACATACCTATAACACATGCAATAAATATATGTAAAGTTATTGACTTCAAACAATTAACATGTTTATTCACTCAACACACGTTAATTGTATGGCGATGGGTTAAATGCAGAGAACAAATTTGCCCGATATGGGACTAATAAGGCATTAATAAAATAAGAATATATCTGGTGTGGAAAAAAAAGTTTCTGTACTTATTAACACATATTTCACTAAGCAGTGAAACTAAGCGTATATGCAAATTAGAAGCACAATTCAATTTGAACTCTAGATGTCGCTTTTTCTCTTTCCTCGAAAATGATCATATGACTGCTGTGGATCATTCATAAATGTGCAGACCCTTTCACGTTTTTCCTTTATAAATTCCAAAATTTTTGTATAAATGTGCATACAAAGGTTTCTCCTCTTTTTCTTCATACAAAGCCTTTGTTTGCTTCCTTGGGAATACCAAGATGTAAACTTGCTGCATTGTTTGGTTGGTAATAAAAGTTCATCTGAAGCAAAACAATGTTTGCATCATTTGAAATACGAACCCTATTTTAATATTTAGGCCAAAAGGGATAGAAAATTTAAGTATATAATCTCCATTTTGTGTCTTGAGCAAAATCTATCCAAATATTAGAAAAGGACAGGTGAATCCTATGTGGTGCGTTACTGAGCTTTAACTGGGAAAACGTGCTAGTCACAAGAGTTAAATTCCATTTTAATATTGCAGTCTTCTGTAATCAATAGATCATAGAACATGGACAACAACTAAGGTTATTTCGATAACTGTCACTAGTGTACCTAAAATTGACAAGAAGAACACAATAAGAATGAAAGAATTAGTCTCCAAAACTGAAACAGTGCTAGCATGCAATTTGCTAATATCCGAACATGTTAAATGTTAACATTAATACTCAACATTATAATCCAGCCTACATTAAATATAATTTTTAACTACATGACCCACCACCAGTGTACAGTTGAGTTTCTGAAGTATTTGTACTGAAACTCATAATAAAATGAAATTCTTAAAAGATGCAGTCAGCTGAGAAGTTTGTCTTACAAATCAGATACTTGCATTTAGTAATTATAGCCAACTTGATGATTCTGTGATGCCATGTGCATAATGTATGGCTCTAGACTGAATAACGAATTAATAAAATTTGTCGTCAACACATTAAAAAAAATCAACTGTTATTGATGACATTAATTGACTGTTGCAGCTCTCTGGCAAAACTTTAACAGATGCGCATCCCATTAGGAAACGCTGCACAAATGCAACCTCCTGAGTTTGTCATCATTTTAGAGACATCAAGGTGTCTCTCAAACAATTTGTATGTAAAATCTCCGAGCCGAAGTCTCAATCCCATCCCCACGCACCAAATACAGCTACAAGCACATCTGAGAGAAAATGGTGCATAAGGAAACAGAAGTAAAAGCAAACCTGAATGCAAAAACCAAAACTCGGGCTGAAATGCCACTTTAGCCTCTAATCACTGACATAACAAGGTGCTTCCCAAAGACCTGCAAAGCTGTGCGTGGAACAGTGACACTACAAATATGAAGGTCATTAAAACCGTCAGCTGTGAAAAATGTTCATTGAAAGCAATGTACATTATTCAAGCTCTGCTCATGTCAAGGTTGAGGGAAGCAGCTTGTGGTTAGCCACAGGCTGGACACTGCGGTTTCTTCAATAGCAACATTGCCAAGCTGCAATCAGCTCTAACCCTACCTGGCGGGAGTTGCTCTCAATGTCCTCGGCCCGCTTCAGGTACCATTTGGTGAGCAGCGGGATGGACGGCATGGCCGATCGAAACTGAAGGAGCTCAGGCTGGTCTTCATACAGGAAGTCATCCTCACCCCGCTGTTCAGATTCAACCACTGTCCTGTGTTCAAACACATACTGTCTTATGAGCTCAGGAACAAAATCCGCTTAGCTTCAAACAAGGCCGTTATGCCTTTAATGACAGCCTTTTTCAAGGTAATTAAAAACACATTTTCTCCTAGTAACACACCAAAAGCTTTTTCACCAATTCAGTTCAGCTGCAACATGTGATCTTTTGTCTATTAGACAAGACCACTGCAACTGCAGGAAACCCATAAGGACATATGGAGAACATGCAGACACAGAGTCAGGGTGAACAAGACACCACAACAGCAATCAAGGTGATGTAAGAAGCATAACTGTTTAAGCAACACCCTAACACAACACACACTGTTTAAGGATTAATTAAAACCATTCTCCTGGTCTGAAACAGATGTCTGTGGCATTAAGTGTAGATTAGAGTCAAATTACAGTCTGTGCTTTGTATGGATAGTAAAAACACAATGAAAATCGCTGTCATTCCATGCATATCAGATGACAGATGTTTAATCACCTGAAGCAGTAAAAATTACAGACGGTGGTAGATTTTTTAACCTGCAAAGATGCTTCTAATAAAGCACCGTGTCTCATTATTGTGTGAGCTTGACACCATTATGTGACATTATATAAAATCCACAGATGGCAACAATTAGAAGATACATAGATAGGGCATGACCACACAGAAAGCTAAGACAGGGCATTTACCTCACAGATGGCAACAGTACCATCACAGACATGTCATGACCTGAGAGACTACAGCAGTGACCTCCAAGACAGCACGTGACCTTACAAAGAACAACAGCGCCATCAGAGGCAGGGCATGACCTTACGAAGGACAACAGCGCCATCAGAGGCAGGGCGTGACCTTACAAAGCACAACAGCGCCATCAGAGGCAGGGTGTGACTTTACGAAGGACAACAGAGCCATCAGAGGCAAGGCGTAACCTTACAAAGGACAACAGCACCATCAGAGGCAGGGCGTGACCTTACGAAGGACAACAGTGCCATCAGAGGCAGGGCGTGACCTTACGAAGGACAACAGCGCCATCAGAGGCAGGGCGTGACCTTACAAAGGACAACGGTATCTATCCAAGACAAGGTGTGACCTTTTAGAGGGCAACGGTGTCTATCCAAGAGAGGGCATGACCTTTCAGAGGGCAATGGTGTCTATTCAAGAGAGGGTGTGACCTTTCAGAGGGCAACGGTGCCTATCCAAGACAGGGTGTGACCTTTCAGAGGGCAACAATGCCTATCCAAGACAGGGCGCGACCTTTCAAAGGGCAATGATGCCTATCCAAGACAGGGCATGACCTTTCAGAAGGCAACAGTGCCATCCAAGACAGGGCGTGACCTTTCAGAAGGCAACGGTGCCATCCAAGACAGGGCATGGTCTTTCAGAGGGCAACAGTGCCCATCCAAGCCAGGGCATGACCTTTCAGAGGGCAACAGTGCCCATCCAAGCCAGGGCGTGACCTTTCAGAGGGCAACAGTGCCTATCCAAGACAGGGAAAGACCTCACAAACAGTAACAGCTGAAAAACTGCATGGCAGACAGATCAACCTAATGTGCTTTCCAAGGACAGCTCTTCCTATGCACAACTTCTGCAGCCTCTGCACTGGGCGCTCGTCATGGAGAGAAACTTACCTGCACTCCAGCTGCTCACACCAGTCCTGTTCCCGATGCCTCTGCTCATCCCAGGGTATCAGCATCAGGTTTTCTGCACTATCCAGGCTTTTTGGGAAGGAGAAAAAAAGAAACAAAGGAGAAGTCCCATTAGCAGATCTCTGTTGGCCAGTTTCCTCCTCCGGTGAGAGCTGCGCACAATGAGTCCAACTGCAGCAGACTTCAGGTGACACAAGGGAAAGTGTGTGGAGAATACAGCACACAAGGAAACTAGGGTAGTTTCGCAAAAATAATAATATTGCAATTACACAGCACTTACAATAAATATGCCGGCATTAATATCATTACTATTCTGTGTGTGTGTGTGTGTGTGTGTGTGTGTGTGTGTGTGTGTGTGTGATCTTCCCAGACACACCACACTGTAAATTGCAAAACAAAACAAACTCCATCCGGTGTAGAATTAAATATCAATTAGATAAAACATAAAAAAAAAACACAGTTGACTTCATTACCCACAGAAAAGGAGAATCAAACAAATGCAACAGACAAAATAAAATGATACGCACCCACCCTGTGGGCAGATTTTTGATGCAGACACCTACATTCCTCCCATATTAATACATACTCACTGACCTTGCCGCTTTACAACTCCTTGGGATTTGCATTACGCATTCAGAAAACGGGTGAAATTACAAATCTCAGGCAAACACATGATTAGCGCAATAACACAAATTAACAAATAACCTCTTTTAAACTTGGCAATGCAGGAGCAGAACAGGGTGGAACCAGATTTTTCCTGTTGGGCACTTGACAAAACCATATGAGCCATTCCTGTGTTCTGCATGATCACGCCGAAAGAGTTCGACATCATTCATCATGCAAACTCTTTTCAAAAGGGCTATAGCAACACAGGGTATGCAGAGGTCTCAGCTGTGTCAAAACAGCAGCATTTTGCTTCTACTCTATGCGTACAGTGCAGGCCGAGATTCATCTCATAAGATCTGCATTGACAGAAGGACCAAAGAGGGGACGAGTGAACAAACACTGAAGGACCTCAGTCGTGAGTTTTGAAAGGGGGAAAACAAGGCGGCGTGGCAGAGAGCTCTAGTGAGCTGCGCGACTGGCTGCCACATACTTACAGGGGTTTTAAAGGAGGCTGGAGAGCTGGGGCTGGCGTTAAAAACTCCATTCAGTTTCACAGGCATCTTAATCTACCTCCAAGGCATGGAATGTGCACCCGTGTGTTTAATTGCTCGCTCAAGTACAATTAGCAGCTAGCTATCGTTATGGCTCCTGTGACAGAGCAACGCCTTTTCAAGGGGTCTGAAACTGCTTTGTGAAGCAACTCACAGGCAGACCTCTAACAGCTGCTCACTGAATAAAATTTGCATTACTGTTTTTATTAAAGGGCCCTATATAAGAACTTCTCAAGGCAGTTTAGCATGCCTTTGTAAATAATAAACATTTACATGTAGTACTTTGATACACGTAAAAATGCGGTAGTACTGAAGTGCTACATAACGACATAGAAACAATGCATGGTTATAAAATGTTTTATAAAGGGTACTGAGATGCACCTACATCTAATGCATGCTATTACATTCATTATATAATGTTAAAACATTATTCCCCACACATGCCAGGCACGAGGGGGGGGGGAATAAAATGTGAATGTATAAACTATTTTTTGCATGATTCCCAGTGCTGTGGTTTACCACTACAAATCTGCACAGTGAAGAGATGGTGGGAAAGAGCCGATGTTTGCATGAGGAGTTTTAGCTAAGACAGCTTCCCAAGGTCTCAAATCTTTGGCGGGTGCGGGTGTCCTGCATGTCCCTTTTCAGTCCCTAGGGAGAGGGCCCACGAACACATGACCTTCAGATGACCTTCATCCCAAAAACTGGTTCTCAGCTTCTGGATATTTACGCAAAAGTGCTGAAGCGGGCTGGCAGCGCTCTCACAGAAGAACAAGCTTGATGAATCTCCAAGTGTCACACGACTGACAGAACTAAATGATGGCCCTGGTCAGCGTTCCTGCCTGGATCAACATGCAGACGAATACGCAATGGCAAGTTATAACATCAGCAAAATATATCACACACACACAGTACTGTGCAAAAATTTTAGGCACTTAAACTATAAAGGTATTTAAAAAAATAAAGCCATGGATAGTTTTTTTATATCCATCAATTAAACATACAAAGTCCATAAAAAAAAAAAAAAAAAAAAGAATCAAAATTTAGTCTGGCTATCCTTTCTCTGTACAACAACATCATGTCTTCAAGGTGTACTCATTGATGTGGGATATGCTAAACAGTCCAGCCTCCGTATCCGTGGGTTTTACACCTGCAGATTCAATCAACTGCGGGTCAATAATAAAAAAAACTCCAGAAAGTCATTACACAAAAACAATCTGTAAATGTTGAAAGAAAGAAAATGCTATGTTGTTGCAAATGTTTACATAGATTTCTTGTAATGTGCAATACAGTGAAAATGCTAAGGAGATTTTAAAGTATACAGGAGAATGTGCATAGTTTTTAATGCAAATATTAGGCCATTTTATATAAGCATCTTGAGCACCTGCAAAATTCTGTTATCTGCAGGGGGTCCTGGAACCAATCTCCCATCTGTACATGTACAGAGTACATACATTGATGGGAGAAAAAGAAAAAGCAACAAAGTAATTGTTGGACTGTTCTTGCTGATCATGTCCTGCACTGACATTCAGTCACCTGAGTCGCTTTTCTGTTTTTCCTTACATAAGTCCATAATTCATGAGCATCATGACCATCAAATGCACACAGTCAACGACGATGTCCAGCCATATTTACTGATGTCGTTCCGGTAGATCTAAATGCAGATGTCACTTTAGTCATTGTTCCTATTGAAACACTAGCCTGTTGACCAGTCTTTGTGACTGAAACTCCAGCCATCTGTGCCCCAACAATGAACCCTCTGTCAAAGTCACTTAGATCTTTTCCTCTTGCCATCTTTATCCAAAATCAGAATGAGCTGGGTCTGCTCACTCTTTTTATACCTGCCACAGAGCATGATTGGATGTTCATTGCTCAGTTGTACCATGCAGTGCACCTGTGTGGAAGCATCTGCGTTCATTGTTTCTCCACTTTGTCAGAGTGTAACAGCTTGTACCACAGGGCAGTCACCCTTTTTACAAATAGACAAGGGTCCTTGTAACTATCTGCCTTCATGTGTGTTGTCCACTATGAATGAGGTCTGACAAAGAAGTTGATGTGCAACAGGCAATGTTACAGCATTAATAAGGCGGACCGTTGCGGAAAAACAAGCAAAACTCCTGTCTTATTCTTTACCTAAATACTACCTAATTCCACAGTCTGTGCCACTTCTTTATAATATTGACTGAACACAGTTTTCTGCAGTGACCAACATGTGTACTGTTCTTTTGGAATGAAGACATTTGAAAAAACTAATTAAACATTTGAATTTTCTGGTGCAAACTACTGCAGTCCCAGAGGCTTCTGTGTGTGGTTGTGTACATGTAGATATGTTTGCAACAGTATTCCTTCATCTTAGGAAGCATTTATCACACCTTCAAACGCGTATGGAGATTCTGGCCTGATGCAAGTCTGCAATCAGAAATAGCCAGCAATTAGCCAGCCACTGATCATGTAGCCACTGTCGACATAACACAAGAACAACCACTGCAGCATGGTGGAAAGCCCAATAGGTTAAACACTGCTTTATTTGACAGGAGAAAACTCGTACACTTAATGGGAATGCTGCAAAGTAATTATTTATCTCAACTATCAAAATGCAGCACACAATTAAAACTGATTTCCTGACTGCCAGCCAAGAGGAACCGAGGGATGAAAATGACATCTCGAAGTAGGTACACCATACAAATGAGCATCCTCTTTAAAGTGCTAATCTTGTCATTAAAGTTTTTTTTTTTTTTTTTAAACCCGTTCAATTCTTGTTCTGTGCTTTTAATTGGAGTCTTCCCCCTTCATTGTGGGTAACCACACGATACTCATCAAGCAATTTAATTAAAGGGCAAAACATTTGCAGAATTGTCGTTCAATATGCATCCAATGCGGAACCTATTTGCAGAGGGTCTGCTCCGGTATCAGAGCATCCATTATCATCCCTTTGGTCAAGCTCTTTCAAACTGTCCGTTTTCAATAGGATTTTCTGGGGAGATTAAAGTCTGCCTTTTAGACGAGAACACTTGCCACAGTCTGAAAAAAACGGTTTGTAAAAACACAGCATTGTATTGAGCTAGCAGTAAACTGCATCATACAGTACCCCTTGTTAAAATATAAGAAGTACCTTTTTTGCTTCATACAGATGCACCTAGGCTTGCCCGACAAACCCATTATTAATTTTCAGATTTTCTGCATTTACACACCAAATACATATTGCGTGCAACCTTGTTCAACCTTGAAAAAATGTGCACATTGTTGACACGGGTCACATAAGCCATACCGGTACATGCATGACATTAAAAGTGTAGCCTAAACCTACTTAAGCCCATCGTACGTACGTATCACCTAACAAAGAAGTATTGTGGTACACTGCCAAAAAAAACATTGGTAAGTTGGCTGACCTTAAAACACCCTGTCCTCCCTAGCCAAAATAAGGTCATCTTTGATAAACTGCACAGTGAAGAGTTTAAGTACTTTTTCTGTAGCCAAGTTTTTAACGTATTTTATGATAATATAAGGACACATTACAGGATGAAAGAGTAAATCTTCATAGATAGCTGTACTGGTTGTACCATAACATTGTTTCTTCTATAAAACACATATTAGGTCACACTTTAATTACCATAAAACTAATTTAATGTATTATATTTCATATAATAATATATCACGTGAGATACCACTAGAGACCAGGCAGAGAAGAATTTCATGAGTTTAGGGTAGTATCATCTAAATAACTAACTAAATATCTCAATCTAAAGTTCATCTATATATAAAATCCTCATGCCTGTCTGTCTGTCATGTAATAACTCACAAACTAATCAGGTTACAATATTGGGTCTCATTCAGCAATATCTTCCTAAGATTTCTGTTATATTTCTCCTTGAGAAAGGTATACATCAGATTCATGATGTGTTCCTAAACCCAAGATTTATTCACAAATGTTGTTTTCTTCTAATGATGACTCCCATATGCTTATAATGATGAATCCCAACTGAAAGCATGTGCCAACTGTTCCTAATTAGGACAGGTAAACTTCCCTGCCAATCCCCAAAAAAGGCCATGAGACTGCAGGGCTGTGTGCACACCAGGGTTATCATCATATAAAAAAAAAACTACCACAAAAAAAAAAAAAAAAAACAAACTCATTAAAAATAAAATTAAAAATGAGATTTTGTAAAAATACTAAAATAAACTGTAACTTGACAAAACACACAAATACAAAATCATTTCATTAAAAAAAAGAAAAAAAAAAAAAACATTAGTTCATATTTTTTTCCATCTCGTTTCATAAACATTGGTTCAAAATGTTAACTGGCTAGAGGATGTCAGCATTATGATTAACAGTTATAACTTTCTGAGATTCCCACTCCTCAATCACACTTTAATTACAAAAAGGCTAAAACATCACTAAAACTTGTATTCCTGTCATTCACACCCACTCCGTATTCTTCAATGGGAACTGGAACGTACTATTACTGTACTTGTCCTTGTTTTTGGCCAATGAACTTAAAGTAATTCAATGTCAGTGCAGAACAATCATATTTTTCTTGTCAGCCTTCATTTAGAACAGTAAACAAAAAAAAAAAAAAATTATAACAAATAAATTATATGAAATTTAAAAATAACAGTTAAACTCTAATATACTAGAACTAACACTGAACATGCTAAATTAAATACAAATAAAAGTTAATGAAATTTCAGAAATAATGACCTTGGCGTGCACCCGTTCAACTGCCCCAAATCTGATCTCAAGATTTCTTATTTGAAGTTAATTGCTGTCTAATTTAGACAGGATTATATATTTCTTTCAGAAGACCACAATGCTTTGTAAAATAATGTAAATAATTATTAAAAAATTATAAAAAGTTTGTAATTTAAATCATATTATATTATACAACTTAGCGAACTAGTTTGCACGAAATTGTCAACACTGAAATGTGTGCAAGTGCACTCTTAAGTGTGGATAGGTTGTGTTCCTACACAAGAACAAATCGAATAAGAAAACAGTAATGAATGTTAGAATCGAGAAAACTGCTATGGAGGTTAAGAAAAAAAAATAAAATCTTCTTCACGAACGATTAGTGAATGAGGTCCATTGATCTTGGTCTTAACCAAAAGTTTGTCCTGATACAGTCTGGAACTCCCAAACATTTCAGGTAGCAGCACTTGGACACTTTCTGGTGGGTACAGTCCCCGCAAATCTACTTCCCAGTCAATACATGTACATAAGTGAAATGTCATGTTAAACGGCAGACCGTCACAATGCGATCATGTTCCATTTGAAAGCAAAGTGAAACATGGTTTTATCAGTGCCACATAGTCCTAATGTGCAAACTATTTCACACCAAGGCTTCTAAAGACAGAGAAGCGTTGTAGCCATGAGGTACATGTGTTGACTGGGTTGATAATACCCCAGAACATGGTACATACAACTTGATTATGAATTGCGAACATGTAACTTTGATAAACAACAGGCAGAGAGTTTCCTCTGTATAGATAAGAGTCTTTTGTAGCATCATGTAAAGCCGTGCCTAACTCCAAATGTTCTGTGAGCTTCTGAGAACAAGCAGTTTTCATATAGTTTTGAATGTTGTGGCATTCATAGGGCAGCAAAGTGGTCATGTGTTTATTTAATTTTAACATGGTTTTTATCTGCACTTAGGACTGCAGGCCCATGTGTTTCACTAGTACGATCATAATTGTACCCGTATAATCAATGCTAATATCTTTATATTACATTTAAATTTACTGGACAAAACAAAGGACAATTTCTCAATATTACTGCAGATCACTCCAAAAAAAATGTTGCCTACAGCAACACAGGCAGCGTGCCGTTAATGAGCTACTTCACAAAATTAACTGCACTGACAATTAATTCCACTATACAAACCACAACTAGAGGACATCAGCAGAAGTCTTGTGGGAATTTCTTATTTTTGATTTGTTGTAGTTACATGTAATACTAGAATATCTCATTATTAAGTGCACCACTCAGTCTTTAAAGTATCAATTAACAGCAGTGTAAAAACACAGAACAGTAAAACACCACAAATATTCCAGGAAACGTTAGAAATGATCATATAAACAAGCCATTAATCCCATATGGAGCTATCAAATCCATATATTTACCAAATTTACCAATATTGCTTTTTACCATTTGTTCGCCAATCACTGGTGTCAAACCAACTGTCCAAAAACACAATGGAGTCCTTCACAAACACTCAGAAAAGGATGAAAAGAGTTCATTAAACACCAGGAATAAAGGAGGTACAGACTAGAAGACGAAAGACATAAGTAATTAATCCTAAAGAAGGGGTTCTGTCTTACCAAGCCTCAGGAAGGAGCTCTGCGTATTGATGTGGAGAGGTGGTTTCTGGGAAATTATGCAGAATGGCCAAGCGGTGCTCGAGAAGTTCACTCCCGTGGTAGGTGAAGAGAATGTCTAGGGCCTGCACATTGCTCTCCTATCAAGTCAGGAGAAAACCCCAAACAACAATCAATCACGTTGATCGCCACCCCATCGATTACAAAGTTCAGAGAGTCCAAATTAAATTAGAGCGGCACCTTCATTTTACAAGGCCTAAAGCCTTCATTTTGTGCCTTTGAACACAGCGTGTTGTGTTCCTGTGGAAACCACCATGTTTTTAAGGGGGACAGAACACAAGAATGACTGAGCCCCAGAGGGCAGGCAGCTTCCACTGAAGATGCATAGAACCATGCAGACGTGCGCGGCCAAAGCCACTCTCAGCATGTGGCCAAAAAGGTGGCTATTTCGCTAGCATGTCAATGAAGGTCTCACAGCACGCACACTTGCAAATGGAAACGGTCTGTCAGGTCCTGTGGGACGGCAACTATATTCCGCACAGCGCACTTGTCACCATTAATGCACTGACCTCGACACAATATGGCTGAATGTCACATACCTAGGAACGTGAGAATGGGGAGAGAGAGCATTTACCCTGGCGTACGTTCTTGCTGACAGCACAATATTCTGATTACGAAACCTTTTGAAGAACTCTGCGTCGTATCTCTCCTCTGCAGCGTGCGGCCCACCTAGGATTTCCTGTGAGTGAGGTCAGGACGGTTGATTACATTATCTACAACCCCATTAACACCCCCATTCACTGCCCCCCCCCCATTCCTACACATTTTGAGATGGGGCCTTCAGCATACCAAAGGGTATATAAATGTGCCCCCTCCCATTGCTCATCAAAAGCAATCTTGTCTTTTAAGCCTGATCAAAACCATAGTGACTGTGTACCATTTTACCCTAGTCTACCCTAAAAAGACAGTGAGAGAAGACCAGGAAAATTCTGAGACAAATTTAATCTACACAACCATATCACGAACATCTTCATTTTGATCTAATCTTTGCACAAGTTCACCATTCACTTAAAATGTTGGTGGAATTTGTGTTTTTCTTTTTATGTTAGGAAACATATTTCTTAGACTTCTGCAAAATAAATCACTTCACAGTATTAGATATTAGGTATAAACACATTTCTTGAAAACCACATGCAAAACATGTCATTTAAAATGGAAATGGTTCTATTGTTACCTCATATGTTGCTAGGCGATCCAGATATGACAAGAGCTTTAGTCTATTTCTGCACAGCTCCTTTTGCTCCAGTGTCAACCTGAAAAACACACGCCACTGTAATTATAAAACCATGAATAAAAAAAGACATTTGTGCCCACCTACTCCTGTATGATCCTGCACTGACTGCAGCTCCTTTTTTAACTACTCTTTACAAAAGAAATTTCTATGGGCACATTTCACAAAGCTTGTTTATCCCCCAGTTACACAAAGTATACAGATGGAGAGGTCTGTCATTATCTTTCTAATAATAATTAAGATCAGCTTTTTCTGGCATTCTACTGAGACAGCTGCATAAATCAGAGTTAGACGCAATTGTTGGCAACCACCTCTGACTGGGCAGAAAGGATAAAGAAAAGACAAGGCCAAGGCCAAGAGGTCAAAGCCCCACAGCGCCCCTACTGGTGATGTGTGGCCCAGTCCTTCAACCCTGGCAAGCACACGGGTACATTAGCATAAACAAGAGTCAAGAACCTGCATCTCATCAGTTAGAGCGGCCATGGTGACACTTACATGTAACATGGATGAGAAGCTGGAATGAGAAAGACCTCATCATTCTCAAAGGGCAGCTCACTCTGACTGCCCAACTACATGCACAGCATGACTCCGGCCCACAGAGTTTGCACTCCACACTTAATCTCTGCTGAACTGACGGCAGCTTCCAGCCATTTTCTCCACCATTCAACAGGTGCCTCCTTCATCTTCATTAAATCAACCACAGAAAGGGGACTTGCGGCCAAAATTAAACGCGAGCCGCTGGCAAGCAGGGAGAGATTAAACGATGCGACTGATCTCGCGTGCAATCGACAGTGCGGGTAGTAGAGCTGCGTTGGTAAAGCCAGTCTATTTCAAGGGTGCTGCGTTCTTTCGAGTCCCTGGGGGCATTTCTAATTTCCTCCTCTGTAACCTTGGGATGGGAGGGAGGGGTATGTCATCATAATCATCCTCGAACCTCACAGGACCAAGAACAAGGACGCTCCATCCTCAGCTCTCACCCCACTCTCCCATCCTCTACCAACAGACCTGCACATGTCCTTCAGAAAGGTCAGTCATCAGGTGTCCTCACTAGCTAGCCGAAGGAAACACATTCCATTAGAGCAGGGGCCTAGATATCCAGAAACTAAATAAAGGCCCATAAATACAATGAAATTGTACATCATTCCACTCTGTTCGTTTTTTCGGGCCCTAGTGAACTTTCTGCTCACGGTTTGAGGGAGGGGCAAACAGCGCAGTTTAACAAATAAAAGCTATGTGTGATGCCTTCCCTTGATGGACTCCTGGCTGCTTTCATTCTCCGGACATGAGTCTTCAGCAGCAGTGCCAAGAAGCGTAAATTAAGCTCAAACCCAAGGAACAGCTGCAGCAGGGCCTTAGGAGCTCAGCAGCCTCATTAGAACCTGCCCTCAGAGCACTGGAACCCAATTTCAGTATCCAGGGTGAGCCGCCGTTACCTTTTGTCATTTTAATCTCACGAGGTTTCCTCAGAATTTAACAACACACGAGAATCTGCACCTTAAGATCAACCGTTTGACAATGTATCCGAGGTTTTACATTAAACAGCACTGCCACAAAGACCAAGAGTGTGCCGTTTTGCTATGTTTTGGGCAGGGTGAGGTAATCCCATGTTTCCTAAACAAAATAACCATACCACACTGCTTAACCTTAGACAAATCTCTGTACATGACTGCAGATTTCAAGGGTCATGACCACAGTGCAAAAGTGCATTATAGACACCAACTGGCTCCATTCTAATTTGGCACTCTTCTACAGACTGTCCATGAGCACGCCTAAAACATTTGTGGAAAATCAGCTCAGGTTAATCATTCCCACTGTTCTGTAACAGCTATGGGGAAGAAAAAAAAAATTCCTAAAATTAGTACAGACTGCAGTAAATACCTAAACGTGTCAAACAGCCACAGATCATCAACAAGGTACTAAACTGAGTCAAACATGCAGAAAAAAATTTGATGGTTTAATTATTTCATGTGGGTAGCTATTAATCAAGGTATTGTTCCAGTATAGTACAGATATTTAGTACAAATACATTTCTTAAAATTTCGACCTTTAAATAACACAATGTAGTCTATATGTTAATACTATTGTAAAAAGAGATAACATATGATATTGCTGTTTGGTAGCATATGATATTTGAACATTTGACTGTGTTATGTGTGTAGGGTGTACAAAAAAAAAAAAAAAACCTTTATTAATATCCAACTGCAATTTTCCTTTCATTATAGCTTCCCAGGCAGTGACTAACGATGCCATAAATTACTTCCAGCAGATTAAACACTAATCTATACGTGTTTCTTTTTTCCCCTCACTGTTTAACATGCAGAACCGTGGTTCACCATTATGTCTTAATATCATGAAACATTCCCACAATGCACTCTGGGAACATGAAATCATTCAACAGACAGGCTGAGCGGTATCCCACATCAGTGATTTCTGTGCCAAAAGCAGAGCATTCTTGCCGTTTATTCTTATTTAGTGCTCACTTATCATAAAACCGCCTCAACACGTGCTCATTTTTAGAACACACTGTGCTAACCAGAGAGGAGGAGTCTAGCGAGAAGGTACATGAGGTGATAAGGGCAGGGAGAGGTTCAGCAGAGGAAAGCAGCAGCCTGCAACTCCTCATTCAGCCAACAAACAGACACGTGCTTGGTAGCCACTAGGCAGGCTCTCCAGTCAAGCTTTGACAAATACAACCAAGACATCACGAGAAGGACAAAAGGAAGCACCCACCTCCCTGCCCCTCCACGGCGTCCATAATGTGACGAGAGCGGTTACCTGCCAAAGTCAACCTTCTTGAGGAGCTCCTGCCGCTTACAGGCCTCTCTTTCCTTCTTCATGCGCAGTTCCTCAACGGGTGATGCAAAGTCCTCGTATGGTTCGTCCTCAATGTCCACATCGCCTGCCAAGATGAACCTGTGATCGGCGGGGTGCGGGGGGGGTGGTCACAGATGCAGGGAGCAAACCTTTACGTCGCCAATCAATAGGAGATTAAGGGAATCCATCTTTAAACTGTCAAACCGAACGCATGGCTCAGCAGTAGGAGAGCCCCAGACTGGTCCCGCGGACAGACCCTGCGCAGATTTATTCCATTTATCTGCACAGTGGGGAAATGGGATTTCCTTTTATTATCAAAAGACATGGGGAGAATAATCAGGTAGGCAAAGTAATGTATGAATTGTATCTGCTCTTGAATTTTAACGGCTTTTCATCTGTTGCTTCTGAACCGGCTGAAGGTTCCAGATAAATAAAATATACAAATAAAAACCAAACTCCCTCTGGCAGATGCCTTGTCTGATACCACAGATGAATTAGTGGCTTTGCACACTACGATTTCCACACGCGTACACAAACCGCCTGGAAACTTGGGAGCACCGCATTTCACACCAGGATGACGGATGCATGCTCTCTCTCTGAGGCTGCCTAGGCATTACAGGACATAGCGGCACTTAAATCTCACCTTGTAATTATCTTTATTATCGCCGTTATATTTTATTAACACACACTTTGGACACTGATCCATGTTAACTTTCCATGCACCTTATAATTTTTTTACAGTTTCCTTTACAAGCCTTTGGCTCATAGGCAGAGAGGACGCAGCTACAGCGCCGGCAGAGGACAGGACGCATTCGGCTCTGCGCCACACACTTGCAAAGAAACAAGGGCTGTTTGGTAAATGGCACCTCATTCCCTGAAACACAGCACATGACCGGGTGGGGGGGTGTTTTAAGAGGTGTTGCCGCTGTCGCTACACTCGCCGCTTAATTGAAACCCGAGGCGAGCAGGCCCGTGGCTGCGAAATCCATCTCAGCAGGGAGAAAAGCACACTTCCACCATAAAAATTCCCACTTCCATCTATATCACTTACAGAGCTCGAGGCTTCGCAGGACTGCAGGCCTTGCTTTCACTGTGCAACCTTCTATGATAATGGATTTAACAGCTACTTACTGGTACACAATGTGCTTCTGAATGCCTCCTTCTCAGTCCTGCCCCCCATTCTTCCTTTTAAAATTACACTTCTAAAAGTAGGCCACACCAGCAAAATTAAAAAGTAGCCAGAAAAACACAAATGGTGAGGACACTGAGAGAGTCGAGAGGGTTGTCCCATTACCCATTTCTGTCAGTTTTTTTCCAAGCTCAGCTCCCAGGTAACAGTTATGTTGTCACCTCGTGGCTCAGATATGCCTATTACTAAAAATGAAGATGTCAATTTATGAGGTGCTGAGATGCGCAACACAAATGAACTGCAAAGATTACAGTGCGAGGGAAACGTTCATTTCATTTGGCTTTCAGGAAAAGTCTGCATCTGTACCCTTAATAAAAGAGTGCACTAGTAAAACAGTCATTTGTATCAGTGAGTTAATGGAAGCTGCTCTGGACACCAAGTGATCACCAGGCAGCATTCTGAACAGTAATAGAGAGAACAAAAGGGTAACCAGCCTACAAAAGAGAGAGGCGGGATCAGAAGCAGAGCGTTGGGAAGACAGAAAAAAAAAAAAACAAAAAAGCCAAGAACAAGAAGAGGACAACCTGCCGCCATCCTCGCCGTTGCCGATGGCGATGAGGGCCTCGAGGTCAGTGCCCTTCAAGCCATACTGCAGCAGCTCCCTTGCGGCATCCACGTTCTCAGGCACCCTCTCCACACACTCGTGCAGGACCCAGGAGCGCTTCCTGATCTTGCTCTGCAGACACAAACCAGAGCACGGTCTCAGGTGTGGACACACAAACACACACGCTGCCACTGCGCCAACGCTAGTTCTCCATACGGTTTCAGCCACTTAGCGCTGTCTTACTAGGGGCTGTAACTTCATCTGTTGGCAGTGTATATACGGCGTGTATTTCAAAGTCGAATTGGACTAAATATGCATTAAATCTACTTGCCAGACGCATAATGTGTCTCAATGTCACGGTTAGCTAATCAACCCCCCACCCCATCTCAGGCACTCAGACTTACCAAATAGTCCTGGATGGAAGCGATGCTGACAGTCGACTTCCTCCACTGGCGCTGGTAGACGAGGTCCGAGTCCAGTCCATAGGCATGCGCCAGAGACAGCGCCTCGCCGTACTCCTCGCTGTCAATCTACACAGCAACCAGCAACTCATCACCATGGGTGCTAACGAGGCTCTATATGCAGCCATCCAATGCCATCCAAGTCCAGCACAGACCATCCACTCCCCTCCCCTGCTTTGCACAATTATACAGAGTGCATTTTTTCGGAGAACACTTTGGAAAAGTACGTGGGTGGCATCGAGGGGACAAAGCAAAAAAAAAATAAAAATTAAAACTCTATACAATTTAATATTAGCATAATTATAGAAACCACAGTAATAGGCATAGTACGAAAAAAAAAAAAAAGCTGGTTTCAACACCCTGCCTGAATGCTGACATGACGCCAAACACGTGTCACACCACGCTCATTAAATAAGCTGCTTTAGGCTAATGGCATATTTAAAGCGCGCTACCTGTGCACCTCAATTGCCTTAGTACTTGTGTGAGGGTTGGCCAGGAGAGAAGAATACCCACCTTCCTCTGGTACAGCTCCTCCGGCGTGGTGGACCTCAGGCTCACCAAGCGGTAGTTCTTCAGGACACCGCGGGGACGCTTCCGTGGTGGCGCAAACCTCTCCATCTCCGTGACATAATAGAGGCCCCTCTGGATGTAGCCCAGGTAACGGGCACGGGCCGAGCCCTCGTCCTCAGAGCCCGAGTCCTCGTCGTCACCGTCACCTGGTTCGCTTTCGGGCCGGGATCGTTTTGGAGCCAGCTTGGTCTCACACTAGGTCAGGAGCGACAAAGCAGACAATCAACACCATGGGGAAATACTGACACTGTACCAGCAGGTGGCGTGGTGGTTAAGGACCTGTATCCAAACTTAGCTGCAGCTTCAGCGAAACCTGTTAGTATTCCCATGGGAAAAGCCTACTTCAGCCAACACACAGCTTTATAAGCAGAAAAAGAGTAATTCATGTGTGCTGTGTGATGTTCCTAAAGGGCACATAATGTGGATTTAAGCTATAAATTGGCATCCTTGGTGACAGAACAGCCTTAGAGAAAAGCTTCAGTTTCCTCTGTGCATTGAGCTGCAACACTGCACTACACAAAACTATGTACACAGAATATCTATTACACCGTTAATCACAGAGGACCTGTTCTAAAGCTTGTAAAATCTTTCTTGATACAATAATTCTGATGAAAGAACACCTGCCGAAATTTTTGTAATTTCAGTTAAGCTCCCCTGTGCTTGTGACCTTGTTCAAGACTGTCTTTCATTATTATTAAAAAAAAAAAAAAAAAGAAAATTAGTTAAAGAGCAGGACAAAAAAAAAAAAAAAAGAACCTTTATCCAAGTGAAGACCAAACTCTTTTTATTATTTATTTTTTTTCTGAATGTTCACTTTTAAGATCGTTTGCCTGGATAGCTCCCTGGACTTTGAGTGTTAAAGCCTTTCATGCGGTGAATCACACATCAGGCAAAAAAACAAAAGAATTACTGACACAAGAGATTGGGCTATTTCACCGAAAGAGCAGTTACCATAAATACTTCACCATTACAATTCTTTATAGTCACTCCCAAGACAGATAAGAACCGCAATCCATCATGCACACTTACAGCTATAATTACAGATATTATAAATGTCCAGAAAAAAGTCCAGTTAAACAAACTGAGGACAATTACTGCCATTCTCCCTCACTTTATAATGCCTATTCAAGAACAGAACTGCCATTATGAAACATGCAGTGAACAGTAGACACTAAACACAAAATATATCTTTCCCAATTTTGCAACATACAAATCCTTAATTGGTGCATTAGAACTTAGATCATTAAAAAAACCACAGGTGTTCACAATTGTGTCTGTAGGAGGAGGAAAAAAAAATTAAAATCACTGAACTCCCTGAAAAATGAAAAGACAACCAAAAAGAACTAAAGGCCATTCATACTTGTGAAGGTAAACACCATTACACTATACATGTGTTATGAAACCTAATTTCCTCCTCGAAAAAGCACAAAGTGTGCACAAACAGCGCAGAACAAATAGCTCAAGGTCACAGCTGTCTAAGCACAATAAACATGACAAAACCCCACATTTTCACGCTCATGTATGCATTTAAACACTTGAGTGGAAACGGCTTTAAAAGGAGAGGCAGGTGTAGCAGGTTCTCCCTTATGAAATTTGAACAAGCAACCTTCAGGTCCATCTTTTTAACCACTACGCCACCTACTGGGGAACAGCATATCCAGTAAGACATGTAGGCTGTACCTCCAAACTGAGGAAGCCTCCATCATGGGCGGCGGTGACTTGCGGCGATGGCTCAAACCACTCGCACGACTTGCCCAGTAGGTTCCGCAGCGTGCGCACAGATGACACCGTGAGGGAGCCTGAGCATCGAGCCAGGATCACGGCGCTCTCGCTCCACCAGTTCACATCCAGCAGGGGGTAGTACTGCTCCTTGTCTGGACAGGCAAACGGACCAGTGACACTCAGGCAGGTGAAACATCAAACAGACCCCATCTCAAATCATTGGTGACCATGCCTGCATCAGTCACCTTTCTCTTGCTCACAACTCCCGCTTCGTTCACATCCCCTTTGCCGCCGCCCCCCCCACACACACACACACACACACACGTGTTAATTGACAAATTTTAATTTAGTTTTAGTTTGACTAAACTGCATTTTAGTTTGTCACATTTTAGTCATTTAAATATTGTTATTGTAGCTTTCGTTTAGTTTGAGTCAAACTCTAAAGTAGTTTTAGTTGAAGAAAAGTAAACATTTACTAGCAGTTGCACTTTTTCCATTTGGACAGGAAAAATGACTTTGCACACACAAGCAAATTTGATTTAAGTTTTTTCAATGTAGAAAATGCTGCACTGCCTGCACACACTGAAACTGCAAGGACTTTCATAAAACATTTTACATATTGCAATTTCCAAAACCAAAACAAAAAAATAACAGGGATACACTTATTTTTAACATGGTGGTAGGGAGGAGAAAAAAAAATTACATAACTTCCATATCGCAACTGGCACTGAGCTTATTCATTACAGTACAGTGAAAACCAACAGTGAAAGCACGACAAGTTCTGTGAGTTTTTGTTCATCTTAAGGGAAGCACTTTTAATTAAAGTTAGTCCATATGTTGCTATGAGCAGTCTCCTGAGAATCAGCATAACTAGAAAGAAGCTATACTAGTGATTTTGCAAACCTCCAATCCATTTGTTACTTCCACAAACCACTGTGTTTTCCTCAGTTAATGTTACCACATGATGGATGATGTCTGAATCTTCAAACATATCAACAGAAAGGGGCGGTCGCTAATTGTCCAATTGTCCGTTTTAAACATCTTCATTGCGTTATTTTTGACAACGTCTATGTTGAAATCTTTCCTTTTAGTTTGTCAGCAAAGTCGCATTTTTATTTAGTTAACATTTTGTTCTGTAACTGGATAAACTAAGTTGAATATTTTTCCATCTTAGTTTTCACCAGTGTAATTAACACTGCCACGCACACATGCATAATATGTTTGGCTTAATTACAATGACACGGCTGCTTGGTTAGGTGTTGTGTACGGCAGTGCCGTTAGTTGAGCACAAAGAGCCGCAGCGTTTCAGCCACTCCACGGATATGAATACCTTTTATTTTCCTCCGCTTCTCCAGCGAGTTCTTCCACTCTGGGTTGATCTCGTCAAATCCGGGCTGCCGGGAGAGAGAGGCGGTTAAGCTGCTTACACCCGATCCGGGGGGAAGGCAGGGCTCACTTCTGAACGGGCTTTGCTGTACAAACCAGACAGCCGCAGGGGGGCAATTCATACTGCGGGGGCTGAGAGAGCTCGTACGCAAGGCAAGAACCCCGTAATTCCAGGATTAAAAACATCACCACCCAACCCATGTGTTTAGCCACATGAGGGCTTGTGAGTGGCAAGATGTGCAGCAACATGAATCAGCAGCAGTGGCACCTGCAGCGTTACCTGGGCATCCTGAGGCCACGTGCCACGCTGCTGAAGAGACGGTATGCTCCAGAAGGTGAGCTGCCCTGAGAAGTGGATCGCTGCCAAGGACGTGCCATCAGGGGACAGGCTCATGCGGAAAATACCATCCTGCAAACAGACACGTGCTGGGTTTGTATCGCTTTAATGCTGCATGACATTCTGTCCAGAGCAGGCAGCTCCACATTTGCACCCACTCACACAGCCAGATGTTTAAAACGAAGCTGCTTGGTCTGCCGTCTCCAGCTGGGATTAAAACCCCCATAAACATTTAAATGCGCAACTTGTTCCTTAACCACTCTGCAACCTGCTCACCTAGAGAAAGAAATAAAGCCAGTCGCTTCACAAGAGCAAACAGACACCAGTTTAATCTGTGACCGTCTTTTTAAATCAAGCACATCATTTTACGGACCTTGCTCTTTAATTAATTCGTTTTTTTTTTTTTTTTGTTCTCCTCCTTTCAACTAGGGCAGCCAATTAAGAACTAATCTCCTCTTGGTGTGGACTCTTGGCCTGGGGATGTGGTTTTGCGACATCCTGGGAACACGAGGACATACATGTACAATGAAAAGCAGGGCGATGCAGCAGTTGATACTCATTCTGTGACCTGTGTATGCTACAAAACCCAGGTTTACTAACATGCTGTCATCACCCCCCACCGCAAATTCTTCACGTTAACGCATAGCACGGAGGTGCAGACAAAATATGACTTCAGATGACTCAATTATGGCAAAAGCATAGAGCAAAACACAGCCTGGAGTTCTGTACCGTGACCTGGATTTCAGAACACACACATTATGAATTTGCAAGTACGCATCTCTGCAGTAACCACAGTAAAAAAAGGACATTGGATTCTTAGGAAGGGGAAAAAAAAAAAGTCACTTCACACCATGTGTTGATTTTTTTTTTTTTGCACAACACCAAGCCAGTGGAGTCGATCTTGTTAAGTGTCCAAAGGTCAGCAACACTGGATGAATATTTTTATAGTATATAATAGTTCTGACATTCACAATGATGAACACTGAGAATTGCTTGAATCTCTAAGCAAAGTGCTTAATCAAGCCTGCAAAAAAAGTATATGGCATTATCAGAATGATAAAGTTGAGTAAATTACCTTTTCATTGCCTTGTTTTGCAAAGAATCGAAAGCTTGGTATTCTGAAAATCCCTCTTCTCTGCACCTGCAGGAAGAGCAGAAAGGAACAGGAGTGACAGGAACCTGGTTAACCAGGTGAGAAAAGGCCACATTAAACACTGAAAGGCTGAACTGAGAAGAGCCCTCTGTCCTAGGGTCACTACAGTGTAAGATGGGGGCTGCGACTGTATCATGAACAGGCAATATACTGACAAGCTCTCCAGAGACAGACAGACACACACACACTGAGAGAGAGAGAGAGAGAGAGACAGACACACTGAGAGAGAGAGAGAGAGAAACAGAGATTGAAAGAATGCGAGAGACACAGAGAGAGAGAGAGAGAGAGAGACTCACCGTGCACATGTCGTCCTCTGAGCTAGTCACCTGCTTGTAATGGGGCGATCCGGAGAGCACCCTCCAGGCAGTGAGCCCACAGCAGCTAGCCCTGGAGGCCTCACCATCCCCCCCCTCACAGCCTGCCACAAGCAGCAACCTGTGCAACACAGAACCCCATCGTTGATCCGTTACCAGAACCACATTCCACTCGCTCTTGTCAGGTGCAGCCCCACTAATACACATTTCATGAAAATGCCACTGCCCCTATTACAACACCCCTCTGCATATCAGGATTATGTGCCAACCAGCATCACATTATATGACTGTATTATATGGCAGGGTAATACCTATTAACTGAAAAGTACATTCCATTACTAAGGTAACGTCCATTCTTCCATTTCAATGTACCTCCCTATCCCAAAGATTCAGGTCCTTATAACGTTATACTCCAAACTCTTTATATTGTACACATACACGCACACAGCAGACTAATGTCACCACACTGTTACCATGCCCCACTTTCTATTGAGAATACCACCCCCATTACAATGCTGTCCCCCAGCTCACTTTGTGTCCCCATGCTGAGACATCATCCTTTTTTCAGTCGACATGTCCTATACTACACAAGGCTAACAACACCTTTTCTAGTACAAGGTCACCCCATGCCACACTAATGATCAGTTTTTATTTTCACTGCATACATGTTGCACATAAATGTCACAATGAAATTTTTTCCTCTTTCTAATCTTTCTAACCCATCTACTAATAATCTATTGCTGTTCCAGCATGTCAGCAGTTAGGTTTATTGTGCATAGGGTGGGGGATGACTAAGAGTGTAGGGCCCTCCAGCCATGAAATCCCCATTGTTTGTGCTTTCTTCCTCTGCTGGGTGGTACCAATGGGTCCAGAAATCAAATACACACACAAAGGACATCAGAAATCCATCCATCAGCAGTGACGGAAAAGCTCACAGGTCAAGTACAGAAAACACATCAGTAATCCAACAACAAGCTGATATTTTAGGACCCAGAAAACAGAAGACGGGCGTCCAGCTCACTTCACATAGAAGCGAAATTAGGCCGTGCCCCTCATAATACAAGTGTATTCTATCATGAAGCTCCTGCTGCATGAGGGGATCTTTGGGTCAGTTAATCATGGTTGGAAAAGCTTCCTTCTCACACATTAGAGCATCACTTATGCAGGAAGGTCACAATAGACAGCTGCTGTGAGATTATTCCCGTGATGAGAAACAGAGCAGGAGCTTTGCTGTCACACAGCAGCTAAACAAAAGCAGAAGTTACGGCATCTGTGGACCAGCCAAGGCAGCTCTGCGGGATGATCCGAGCCGCAGCGGTGCAGCTTGAGCGCAACAACTGCAGGGTAATGATAAAGCAAACGAAAGACCGCATGCGTTTTGGCAGACACTGTCCCACGACGCTCGTGACCATGGTTAAAGTTATTACATCGGCAGCAATGACAAGAGACAAAATGGTTAAGGAGCAGAAACAAAACCCTTGGGTGCATACTGCCCTCTAGAGGACCCTAAGAAAATACCGCATCAAAGAGCTGATTGCACACACAGTGTGCTGCCCATGTTGCCAGCCACAGACAAACCAATAAGCATATGTCTAAGGGAAAGTAAGTTCTTCACTACATACAGTACAAAATGGGGGAGGGATAAACCTCAACATACCTCCATATAAAAAGAAGAGGCAGCCAGAACAAAAGGTCTCAATTTGTTCGCAATCCACCCTGGCTCTTAACTGCGCTGTTGTAACAACTGTTCCAACAGAAAGTACCTCACCCACTTCATGTGTGACCATTCAACTCCACAACCAACGGGCATTCAAGCTGAACACAACACCATACCATAGGTGCAGTGAGGAAGACAGCAGTGATGCCAGGACATTATGGCAAGAGCTGAAACAGAAAGAACCTTTTCCTCATTGCTCTACTAAGACAGCAAATCACAGACCCAGATGGACCCTATCAAACATAAACTGAAAGTATATTTTTTCTAATAATTACCCTAACATCAGCAGGAATTAAAAGTACAGGTAGAACCAATATCACACTCACATCCTGCAGCTTCAGTGAACCCAAGCGGTAGGTGCTTGGCTAAAGCTTTCAGTGCAATCTCAGGCGGCCTAAACCATGTGTGGTCTATCCACAAATACAGGGGTTCAATATAATGAGGGTGAAGGCTGTTTCCCTTAGCACGTAATGAATCAAAACACAAGTACAACCAGTCACTTATCCAACATATGTACCTATCCTCCTATTTATCAGCAGAATGCATAATTAGGCTTAGGACTTGGTTGGAAGGAGAGCAGCTGACCATTTGGATGCGCTGTCTTTTCAGTGAGTGTGTTGACCACATAATGCCATGCTCAAAATCCAGATGAGTACAAAACAGCATCCATTTCTTTCCTTCCTTTAAATCAAACGGTTGCAAAGGTATTAGAGAAAAACTTCCCTGTACGCCTACAGCAACCAGAAATTAAATAAAACCATTTCATTTCAGTAAGAGAGAGAGCTTCGTTTAAGTAGCAGTGCAAGGCAATGAGAAATCTCAGAGCCGGTTGCCAGTGACAAGTGCGTTTTTGGACAGTGACTCAACGTGGTGTTGATGTGCTCTACTCACCGGTGCCCGGGTTGGTAAACGGCAGCAGTGATGCCGTGGCCATAGTGGGTGGCAAAGCTGAAGCTATGGCTCTCCTGGAAGCTCTGATTGGTTCCAACACTGAGCAAATGAAAACATAAAGCCAGATTAGAAATTGGGCAACATTCGAGCAGCTGGTGGACCCTGATCTGTGTTCAGGACAAAAATCTTACCCCAGCACTGCATATGTGTCACAGTGGAGAAACGATCCAAGAAAGGGAGAACACAGGCACAATGTAGACATGGGCATAGCAGGGGCAACAGCACGATACAGACACAAGCACAACACAGTCATATCATGGGCACAGGCATGACAAGGGCAGGAGCACAACACAAGCATGACACAGGCACCAGAATGACACCAGCAAAACACAGATACAAAAGAAGCAGGAGCACAACACATACACAGACACGACAGGAGCATGACAACATAACATGGACACGGATAAAAAGGCACATGGACACAACACGGCAAAGGTTTACTTTGTATTCCATTATGTCTTTAGTGTTATTTACCCATTCCCATATTACAGCATAACCTCCACATGTGCATATAAACATAGTCTTAAAAATGTAACAATCCGAGTTAGCAGTTTATTTCCATGTATTCACTTAACACTGCATACCTCTACAAGATCTCTCAACAAATTTGCTTTTTGTTTGAAATACTGCAAAGGACACTCAAACCACTTACATTTCTCAATCTCCTTTATGATAAGAAATGAAAGTGACACAAAACAACTTTGGAAAAGGAGCAGAGAAGTGAAGCATGCTCATTTCATAGAAAAGCAGCTTCCTGAATCAGCCCCTTGGTTTACTGTTTGTGTGTCTGCTGAAGGATTTATGTTCATGCCATTTGTGTTCGCAAACACACACAAAAAAGTTATAGATCAACAGACCCTCAAAAAGAAAAGGACATGGTTCAATTTTACTGCAATTACCGATTCCAACAAACACTTAAAACGTTTGAAAAACAGCTGTAATCTAATAATTACATGACATTTTGAGTTTAGCAGAAAACAATACAAACATCCATCAATCAAACAAATCATTAGCTGTTAGCAGGACGTAAATATGTTTAAAATATTTTCAGCCATGTAATAACTTACAGATAGGAAGGTTGACGTAAATCTCTTTGCATTGCTTTTCTAATATGAATAGCTTGGAGAGGCTCTGGCTGGGATCCAGTTTAATTACAGAGAATTACACTTTGGAAAATGGAAACACAGCGTAATTAAAATGAAGATGATCTTCATGGGTGATGCAGACACACCATTCCCTCTGCTTCATGGTCAATTTGTCCGACATATTCAATCACACCCCACTTTATTCTCTAACTAGCCGCTCACGCCCCCTGCTATGCTTGCAAAGAGGGCACAGGGAAATGATCCAATGGTTGCTTTGAAGCAGCATATCATTATCTCGGCTGGACTGAAAACAGCACCGCATGCGCATACACACGTCCAGAGAAACACAAACACACACGGAGAGTAACCTAGTAAATACATAAACACTAGGTGTTCCCATGGAAATCAACTTTTGTCACACTTTCCCCCCATAATGCAGATGGCATTCAGGAGAATGACACCCAGCTGGCTCAGTTTAACTGAATGTTTATAACAAGCCAGCTGTGCTGAATTAGGATGCTGGTGAGGAAGCACAGAAAGCAGATAGCGAGTTCATCTGCATTGTGAAGAGTGTCTGCATTCACATCTGCTTCTTTACAATCCTGTGCTACATTACTGCTGGGCCTGTTCTTTCACCACTTCTCTCCAAAAACCTAAAGGTCATTACAAATCCTTTTTTATTAACATATATTAACCAGGCATTAGTCACTGTGAGACACAATGTTCATGTCCAATCACCAAACCTGCCCTACTGTCAGCTTACTTAACCTGCTTCATAACATCTTAAATGTACACGTTCATACATATCAAATGGGGGGAGTTGTTTTTACCTGACCAGGTAACTCTTAAGATGTCCCCTATAGGTGATAACAAGGAGCTCTGCAGACCACTGGGCACTGCTGGTGTACTCCAGGAACATGAGACCTGCAACAGCATAGCTGAAATCCCCAGGAAAACTTGTCGTCTGGGAGGGGGAAAAAAGGTTAATTCAGATGGATTGGCTTAAAGACAAGGTCTAATACAAGAGAATTTGCTGTCAGTACATAATCTTCCCTAATGGAAACACAAGATCACTTTTTTAAGATTGCTAATTTGCAACACTGCGTTTTTAATTTTCACCTTGTATGCCACATCAAACGTGACAACCAAACTGGAGAGACACACACAGAGAACTAGGAAGGTTATGCTCTGCACAGTGAGGCTCCTTCTGAGGTTGTGTGATGCACATTGGCTGAGGGCTGGAGATTATGGGTATGGAGAGTCAGCGCATGTGGGGAGAGACAATCCCTGGCTGGTGGACAATCTGTGGGTAAACCGGTAGCAGACAAGTATGCCCCTCTGGGACGGGCGACTCACGGGAGGAATGACGAAGAGCTCGCTGCCCATCAGATCAAACACGCGCACTGTGCCGGTGCTGTCAGCGTACGCCAGCAGGGTGCAGTCCTGGCTCCAGGCCACCCGCCTCCACAGGGGGTTGGGGTCTTTGGGCACTGCAGACAATACAGATGTATCACAGCTTTGCACCACCAGCAGGGGGCACCCTACAAACTACATACAACAAGTACGACTCTTTATAAACACAGCTGTCTCCATGAAGTGTAATTTTCAGCAGCCCATTGCCAGTCCTGTAGGACAGCAGGATGCATTTAAATATGCCTTGGCTATTAAACCAAACAGCCACTCACCTCACCTTGTGTTTAGGTCATAAATCTGCAGCCAATTAAAAGACTTTCTGAAAACGCCCACTGGACTCAGTCCTTGAAGGGCCATAGCTGGGCAGGCCCAGGCCCAGCTTATGACTTCCCGCATCAACAGCATTTTAAACTTGCCTCAGTGTTCCAAAAGCCTCAGGGGTGTAGGTAACAGCAAAGCCCCACACCAGTAAAAGAAAAAGGAGATGAAAATACTTCTTTACCTCCCCCTGCAAAGCCAAGTCTGCAGTCGTGCAGGCTATGTGGAGCAGCACAAAGGCATCCTAACAACCAAGCCATCATGACAAACAGTTCCTCCTGAAACTCAACTTTTAACCTCATTCTTCATCAACGTTAAGGGTCTTTTTTTTTTTTGCCAGCGGCTAGGGAGCAGTCTGTGCTTTAGCACCACATTAGGTTTTTATGGACTAAACGACTGGACTTGGCCCAAACAACGTCAACGCCACCCAAAGACAGATAAAACAGCAGAATCAAGAAGTGTTAATGGCAGTGCTGGACCCCACTTTAAGAGGGGCTCCTAATCAGACAGCTCTGTCTACACATATACCTAGAACAAAGCACTCTAGTATTAAGAGCTCAGCTCAACAAATCGCAACCCTCTGTCAACATCCTATTAAAGGAGATAGGAAAGGCACTTAGAACCAACAGCATCCACACCTGTTCACATGAATCTAAATTAATTTCAAACGGCTCCGAGCTGATGGTGCTTTCTGTGTCCAGTACGTCGTTTCAAACACCGACAAAAACAAATGGACAAGACAAAGTAATCCTAAACCAATCTTGTTTGCATGCGGTTTAGATTTTTATAACCACTACTTCATCTTCCTAAGCACCAAATAACATCACATGATGCTTAAAGACCAGTTATTAGTCTTACCAACTGCAGCAGTCTATTAGCAGAACACAGTTGAGAAGTTAATAAATTATTCTCAGCAGCTAAAAAGATTATTGATGTGCCTCTGTTGAAAATTTTGACTGAAGAGTAAAGACGAGATGAAAAGGGTTAAGCTTTTTATGAAACTCGCTAAAAAGGTATTAACATGAAAATGCTATGGCTTCAGTGGTAGCTGGGAAGCTTTGGATAGCGGTGTCAATCAAGTCAACCGGTTTCCATGACAACAGCCTTATCGCTTGAGTTACAGGGAAAAGAAAAAAAAAAAAAAACACTGAAGATTGTGAATTGCAAGCAAGCACTTCTTTTCAGCAACAACTCGTCAGAGACTCTCAAGGGAATTCATATTATTTGGAAATAATGCCCTTTTAAATCATTTCCAGTGAGTGACACAGCAGCACACGATAAACAGGCACAGAAAAAAAGGCACTGCAGCATAATTTATCTTTTCTGTTCAGTTGCAGTTTATTAATCTAAACAATACAAAGAATAATGTGCTTCAGTGTGTGTGAAATAAAAGCAAATTTTTAAATCACAACTCTTTCTGGGTTCTATTATGTATTAGTTGCTAGCAAATGTGGTATGTAACCAGCTGGAGATTACTGATGCCCATGTCTTTGGATCAAATAAACTTCAAATAGCAAATGGGAAATTTTTATCTTCGTCATCAGGTTAAGGGGAATAAGACCGTGAAATGCAAAAGTGAGGCGATTTTTTTTCAATGTGAATATGCATAAAATTGCTGACTGTGAATCAAAGCATTGACTAAAAAAAATAAATAAATAAATAAATAAAAAATCAACTGATTGTTTTCAGCCAAGCTTAATATGGCATGCAAGAATGACCAAGTTGCATGAAAATTAAATAAGGAATGCTGCTGCTCTTGAAGGTTATTTGGAACACACCTCGTTACATTAATATAGCAGTCAGGGGCTGTAAACATTCAGTTTCACTCAATACGCCACACAGGCTTTGTTTGGTACAATCACAGACCCAAATTATTATTCAGAAAATTAATTAAAAGATAAACTGAATTAGAGGGGTATAAACATAAGAAGAGTACAAACAAAAACCAACGCGAGCAGGCAGACATTTCTAAACCTGAATGGGGAGAAAAGAAGTTGCATTTTGGTAAGAAACTAAAACACCCAAATTAGCACACTCCACTGAGTCACTTTATCAGATTATTGTGTCAATTTGCTTTGGTGCAAGTAGAGTTCTGTTAATTACCATCATAAGATGACTCTGATTAACTATGGCTCCTTCTGTAGCTGCTTTCTAATTAATGATGTGTCAATACGAGCCACAAGCTAACTGGATACATTATGCAGCACCTGCCTTAACGCTATGGAGTTTTTTTTTTTGTCGTCTTGTGTTTCGTCTTATTGAGAGTGTGAGTAGCGTACGGAAGCTCCAGCGTTGGTTACAAAAAGCATCGTCATGGCAGCGTTTCAGACCGCGCAGATGCACGCCTATTCTTTCACACACATCAAAAACTAAACTGTAACTGGACCTATAAAAGCACATTTGTATATCTGCCGAGGCACGACCACAAGGAACTCTGTGCACGTGCAGGGTGTTCAGATGTAAAGATGAATACTTGAAACCTTACAGAGCCTGGGCCTGGGTACCAGACACATTACCTTGGCATTTTCCAATGACAGAAGCAAAGTCATCTCTTGCCGACCTGGGAGTTGACCATACATACGGAAGGACGGTTAGATACAAAGAATGATACAACATGGTACAATTGCAACTACAGCCTAACATTTGCTCACCTGGTATGATTACAACATTACTGTGCTCACTAATAGGAGGCACTCTTGTGAATCCATTTCATCTTTTGCCTGATTACAGCGGTACTACGAGTCATTCTATTGTAACCTTGAGAAAGATTAACCCCTACTTCTGTCGTAATTGAAAATGCAGAAAATGATGACCACATTCTCATGGATCAGTAATACATATGGTAACCCCCTATAAAATTAAAAGGCAAAATTCTAAATTCCTTCACATTGAGTCAGTTAATTTGTATTACAATAATACACAATATATAATGAATACAAATTATTTTAGGAAAACTTCCATCTGATGTGAAGTGCAGCAGTATAATTACCTGATTTCTACACATTGGTCTTGAACCACAGCCAATAGCTTCCCATTGCTGGATTATAAAAAAAAATACAACATGCTCAATATCCTAAAGATCCAAAAATACATACAATTAAAAACAAGTAACAAATTAAACGCAAATGCCTCCAAGTCCTAGCACACAATTATTTCATGATTTAGCAAAAATAATGGTGAATAAACGGAGCCAGAGTTGGCCGTCACCTTGCCAGCACGAGCTGCCAGTTAATCTGCTTGCTGACGAGTCTAACGAGTCCCTGGGGCAGCGAGGAACTTGAGGGACTGCAGCGCAGCACCATGCCATTCAGCCATTCCAGCCAGAGGGACAAGACAAGGGACAAAGGGACAGCACGTTGGTGATGGACAGCCACAGCTCATGTTTAATGGAATGTCTCCTCACCTCCAAAACAAGTGTTCCATTGCTGTATCGTTTTTTTTTTTAACTCACCAGCATAATACACACATTGGTAAATGTTATTTTGTGCAACATTTCCTTTACACAAAGCACTCAGAAGTGAAAAAAAAAAGCTTCTTACATAGCCACACAATTTTAATGCTTTGTATCTTGTTACAAGAACTTAATCAAATATAACAAAATGTGCATATATTTCTGAAATAACATGAGGTCATTTCCTGTGCACAATCTACTTGGCATTTCAGTGCAAATATCATAAGCAGTCAATTTTAAATGCTGTTATAAAATGAACAGCACTATGAGAGAATATCTAGAAGCACCAGATTGGTAGTGTTCTGTAGCATCATTAGAGGAACAGTCTGTACTCATACATAATACTGTTGTTTTCATGTCCCCCTCCATAGCAGCTCTCATGTTATTCAGCAATTAACAAATAAAACAACACTGGAAAGTCCTGAAACTGAGGTGTTCCTAAAACACTAGCTGTGTTTGACCTCTGTTCACAAGCTGTGCATCTGAACTTTTCAAAGAACTTCTCTGCCAGCACTGCCTGTGTTTTCAACATTTCTATTCATGAACCAGCATTTTAAAACTGTTTGGAAATAATCAATTTATCAATTGCAAATTAACTGACAAACCAAAAAAAAAAAAAACACCCTAGGTTTCCTCCTACATCATACAAATGAAAATGTACAGCATACCATAAATTTGAGTCGTAAATGTCTGCCATATTTTCTAGGGAAATCAGCACGTAACTTACCTGTACCACAGGTAGTGCAGGATAAACCTAAATGGCCCTATAAATAAAAAATATATATATTATTTACATAAAAAAACACTAAAGACAGGAAAAGCAACTCATTGATTTATATCTGAGCAGGGTCATATTCTGGTTTCTTACTGGCCTTTCATGACACATATTTGTTAAAAAAATCTTTTTCAGTTGAAGCGGAGGTAAAAATCTCATTAATATACAAAGTCTGCTATAGGCTGGCACCAAGTCCAGTGTGGACATGGCCTCTGCTGTCTGTGCTTGCATGAGCCTCCTGAACACAAGCAGTAATCTCCAACAGTGAGATCTGAATAGTTCTTTTGCGTTAGCATCTTATTTTTTACTTTTTTTTTTTTTTTTTTTCATTTACTGCATTACATTTACTGTAGGCATCTACATAAAAATTCCTCAGTTTTATACTGAAACGTATCATAATTTTCATTATACTATGTCTTTGCATAAATAAAACATCAAACTGTATCACCAGACCATATCCAATGAGGCAGATTTACCAGTGTCTTGAAGGAAAGAGGGAGGGCAGGGTGGTGTTAATTAATTTATTTAGCATGTTTGGGTTAATGCATTATACATTTGTGGGAGATCTAATTTATGTAGCGAAATCCTTGCTGAGAGTAGACCAACATGCTTACGGATGTAAATTAACACCCTAATGCAATTTGTCAAGGCTGAAGTGGTGTGAAATATCAATTTTTGTGGACAATATTGTAGTCTCAGGAAAAAAGAAGTCAAAAATCAGTCAGACATTGGGCACATAACCATATAATATCTAAAATTAGAATTTGTATTTACACAACAAAAGAATATCAAGTTTAATTTCAGTGTTCAAATATTATTTCCAGTAAATGTAATTTAACAGGCTTTACTTAAATGTTGGCACAGGTTTAAATTCACATAAAAGTTCCTGTTGGAGGGTTTAACGGTTTTGAAGTTCTATTTTGTATTTGATTACCACATCAGTGTACTACTTGAAGTTTCTGCATACAAAATTAACCCCTCTTTTATAAGATTACTTGTCCAAGTTTACATCCACTTTGCAAACTGTAAGGGTAGGTGCGAGAGGATAAATTTACAATCTTAATTTTAAATCTTAGTCATAATTACCTCTTGGACAATCTTTGATTTTTGACAAGTACTAAGGAAGTTCAGACTACTGAAGTACTAAAATTAACAGGGTATGATTTGTTGCAACAAACATTTTATTGAGTACTAGAAAGAAACCAGCTAGTACAGGCGCTCCTCGGATTACGATGGGTTTTCGTCATCAAGTAAGATGTCTTAAGGAGGGGATGGACTTTAATATACATAATGTAACGAACATCGAAAACCAGCCTGCCTTAAACATGCTTAGAACACTTACGTTATCCTACAGTGTCTGTAGAATCGCCCCTGGTGTCGCGTATTGCTTGCCAGGCAAAAAATCGAAATTCCAAGTTTGGAGTACGTCTAATGGTGAACGTGTATTGTCTGTTGCCATCGCCATTGTAAAATTGGAATACTGCAAAATGATCCATTATAATCCGAAGAGCACCTGTAATGATGTCTTCTTGCCAGATGAAGACAGAAAACAGCTGTACCTAATATGGCATGCAACTTACAAGAAAACTATTGCCAATACTGCAAACAGCACGCTAAATTACATTGCAAATTGTAAATAAAAATATTAATTTCTGTTTATAATTTAAAAAATTGTATATATATATATACACACACACACATATATATGTATGTGATTATACCCTGTCTATTGTGTGTGTGTAG
>JABJVR010000088.1:113133-129899 GCA_025773905.1 Chitala chitala | reverse complement strand
ATCCCAGAGCACATAGGGCGCAGGGCAGGGGACACCCAGGGCGGGGCGCCAACCCACCACAGTATTATTATTATTATAAATTTAATCATTGTTTTATAATCTTATATTATAACTAGGTCGAAACCGACCATAACAAGACAAAGGTCATAATTTTCACCAGAGCACTTTATAATTTAGTGAAATTAATAATTTTGTTTTATTTTGTTTAAATTGAGGTTCCTAACAAAGTCAAAAAGCCTTGATGCAATAAACAAATTTATTGGTGGTACATTTATGCATTTAAAACCTAAAAGGGGTTGGTTGTGACCCTAACAAAAAACGAAGGCTGTAGTCAGGTGAGAGTGTCTGCAGGTAATTACAAACGCACTGCAGAAAGACACGCAGCTCACTCAGGGGGTGCTGAGCAGTCGATGACCACCTGCCCCACCCCACACCACACTTCCCTTACAGCTGACAACAAAACTGATGAGCAGGTTAATGCATTTAGCCAGTCAAATAGGGTCTGTTTCCTAGGAGAGGAACACCAAAAATAATGTGCCAGTGAGGCACATGCTGATAGGAGTGTCACAGGTGAGAGATGCCTTTTCAACAACGCACCCACTCACCTATTCTCCAGTGGATTTATGGTGTCAGCATATATTATGTTCTGTATAGGCATGATGACAGACCCTCTACAGAGACTAATGTGCCTCTACATTGTACATAAATGGCATTGGATTCATGCTTTCAGACTAGTAACCCACTGCTGTCTGCTTTTGTGCTCTTTCCAGATTTAAGATGATTGCCCTTTATGGGGTTACTAAGATTCATTTAGCATTTTTCCCTGTAGTTGCTCTAGGGTCTCCTCGTTAATATGTCTGCAATAAGTCACAAGCCAATTAACATTCACTATACAATTCAATTAAATCGTGCAAAGATTTGATTTGATTTTATTCTTTTGGGTTTTGTGCATTCTGCAGTTAGATCTACAGGGGCTCTGCAGTTCAGTTGGTTTTCTCACCCACATATATAGTCTCCAATCCCTTTGAGTACCATCGAACACCCCCCCGCCCCCAGCTGAAGGCTCCATCCAATCTGATCCATGAATACACTGAATTGATCGGCAAGGAGATATGATCCTCCTCATCCAGGTCTGCTTTCTGTCCTTTGGTGGTTTGCTTCATGGGGGGGGGGGAGGTTGCAATCACCAAGCTGTCTCAAAAGGCTTCATGGCATCTGACCCAACTCTGGCTGTGGGTGGGAGTGGAGGGGGCTAAGACAGATGGTAGGTAGATAACTGCTGACCTCAGCCCCTGCTGACCTGAGCTTGGGGGGGGACAGCTTTCACCACCACACTACCCCTCCCACAACAAATGACAAAGAAAAAGAAGAAAAAAATCTGTCACTTCAAAAGCAAAAGTTAGACATTCACAGATCTGTGGAATGAGGATCGGGCGAAAAGAATTCCGTGTGCTCACAGGGCGGTTTCCACGGCATCTCTTCTTCGCTCCACTCCACTGTCACTCCACAGCTCCCACCAGGGTCATGGGTACTTCCGTCAGTCTCCTCTTACGACTCAAAGAAAAAACTCCTTTTGTAGTTTTAATTGTTTTCTCAACACAGGAGAGCCATTTATTGTAAGGAAGGGCATTAAAGCAAACACTGTCGTAAATGCTCTAAACTCTTTATACTGTTTCACACTCCAAAAATTTTTTAAAGTGACTCTGAACACCACCAGTACTAGTACAGCAAGTAAGTCCAAACATGGATGAAGAGACATATAAGAAATTGACATCCCCTTTGTGGTCAGGGTGTCAGCTCAGCTGCTGCACTGCAGTTTTTAGTGCACTGTAACCTTTTATTTCAGACTTTATAATATCTTCATAACTAGTTCAGACTATGTAACGTCTATGGAGGAAGTGCCAAAACACCTTAGCTTACTTGAGAAAATTATTTAGTCAGTCATCTTCTATACTGCTTATTCCTGGTGAGGGTTGCAGGGAAGCCAAAACACATAGGGCGCAGGGCAGGGGACACCAACCCACCACAGGGCACACACACCAATCAACCTAACCTGCATGTCTTTAGACTGTGGGAGGAAACCAGAAAACACCCACCAAGCACAGGAAGAACATGCAAACACCACACACACACACACACACAAGGCGGGAATCAAACCCTAAGCCTGGAGGGGCAAGGTGACAGTGCTAACCACCACGCCACCATACCGCCATGAGAAAATTATTTAATAACAGTAATATGAATTTATGAAGGTCCACATCTTTCTCAAAGGCAGCTGAACACCATCTCCGCTTCATGTCATTGTAGCTCACATTTTAAGAAACACACTGACATGATTGCTGATGTGTTCAGTTGTCATGTGGTGTGACATTTAAAGAACTATGAGACAAATGCAGTGGTGAAAAAAAGGTAAGGGACTGACAGACAGACAGAAAAGGAAAAGAAGAAAAAGCTACGAAGCGGGAATCACACATCCTGCCTCATGGAACTCCTGACAACCCTGCATCCTTCCAGGGTGAGAGCACAGGCCCTGGCCTTTCACCGTGGCAACCCCCCCCCACCACAGCTGACTGGCAGACACAGAGTGGTCTGCTGCAACGCAACCGTCTCACCTGTGTGGACGCTTCCTGCTTCAGGGTAACCACCCAGAACATTGTTTGCCTGCCCGTCCCCAAGTGCCCACACACACGCAAGTCCTCCCCATTCTGGAGCAGACTCTGAGTCTCAGCCTCCAGATCCACTAGTCTGCCCATCATCACTTTCATTCCTGGAGGCCAGGAAAGACTGAGCAATCAAACAGAAGTACACTCACAGCTTTTCCTGAGCAGCTGGGTAAATTTTGACAACCACAAATAAAATTATCATAAAATTTATTTGGTTTCCCCTAACATCAACATGTCAGGGGATAATTTCAAACATGTTCAACTATGGTGGACAAAAAATTTTGGGTTAAAAAACCATATTATTATGGTATTATTATTTTTTAAGTAAACATGCTAACTTTTTTCTAATTTTTCTATGATATTCTTCCAAATAAAAATAATGTTTGATTCCACAGAACAAAGAGTGGAGAGCCTGCTAAACCTGCTGTACAGTCATGCTTTAGTAAGCCCTTACTGTCTGCTTTGAGTCTTACTAGATTACTAAAACAGGAAGCATCTTATAAGTCAAAAACAAACACAAATAATTGCCGTCATTTTGATGCCCCAAGAGAAAAGGTGTTTACAAAGTGGTCAGTGACAACAAAGCTCAGGTCATTCTCCACCACCTTCCTCTCCTTATCGATGGTGACTGAACAGGAAGTTTACATCAATGTGGATCAAACGCCTTAAATTCCCACCACATCAGCCAGTCACACAAAAACCAATTTTCACAAACAGAACTGACACACACACACACACACACACACACACACACACACACACACACACACACACACACACACACACACAGCAAAACATTAAATATTTGGAGAACAAGCTCCCCCTTTCCCCCTCCCCAGTTCCTCCAATAAAAGTATGCAACTGCAAATTTTCTAATCCTAACATTTGCACCTTCAAAGACTTAGTATGAGTGTGCTCAAATAAGCTACACCATCCAGCTCCTTGTGCTGTGGTCTGGAGCTCAGTACAATAACCAGGTAAAAACATTAAGCTTTTGCATCACAAAGCTTTTTACAGCTGTCACAGTAACCATCATGAAGCAAAATCCAAGAAGCTGTTTTATTTATTTTCACAGCAAGGACCAGGTATGCCTCATCTCCCACCTCTTCTCTCACTGCAATAACAAAGACTTGTAATACAAACAGCACTTTGAGCATAGGGACCTAAGTAAATAAATAGTACACTGTGCCTTATGCAGAGGACACAACCTTTCATCTGCATGCTGCTGTTTATGTTTTGGTTAGCTGTGTGATGCTGCACCACTGAGGTGATGTCCTTAGCCAATTCAGTGGCCAGCACTGGCAGTGCTCAGGAACGTCTGGATGCGCATGCACCGACAGTGGCATTCACCCCTCTACCCCACTTCTCCACCCTCTCACCACCTCTGAGCCTATGCAGTCCTCTAGACATGGTACAGGATTGTGATACATTCTACCCACTGTCTTGGACAGAGCCATCATCAGTTCTGCTGACCAATTGTCTGTTGTAAGCACTTGCAGAATCCCAGTGCCTGTAAGGGCACACACACACACACACACGCACACACACAATTGCATGCAGAAATCCTACATTCACTCCTACACTGGCTGACACATGACAGGAGTTACACAGGATTATTTTCAACAGGTTTACAACAGGACCAGAGACATATGTAAAGCTTTATCTTAAAGCAGTCGATTCCCATCATCTACTATGCGGTGGGATGGTTTCTTCACCCTGACATGAGGACGGATTCGATTCATATGCCTTTGGACATTAAGGAAGATTAAAGGCTGATTTAAGCCTGATCTCGTCCGTATTTCCCAGAAGACTGCTGGTAATTAACATTCCTCTGACAGGGATCCTGCACTTTGAACCGCACTGTGGTCGGCGGAAACAGACAGAGCTCTTGTTTCGCATAGCGGGATGCTACGCGTGGCCGTCTCGTACCAGGTATATTTCAGCGGAAGTGTTCGCCAGGTTCATTTTACTAAGACGCTGTCATTTCATGACAGGGCTGATGAAAGCACACAGACTAGATAAAAAGTGAGGACGCAATTCGCTCCAGAGAGAGGACTAATGAAAACGTGAACGGATATAATCTGTTGAAGGGGAAATTCCATCCAGAAATGCTATCGTATTAATTTCTGTTCATTGCCAGATAAAGTTCTTGCTGAGTTAAAAAAGCAGCATTCACAATCTGATATTCTTTCCATGTTCAAGTTTTCTATTACAAAAGAAATGTAAAAAAATGAAGCAGCTAGGTTTTGGAATTTTTATTACCTTAAAGCCTAATTTTAAACTTGCCAACCCTACCCTACACAGCCTCAGTTCTAATTTTTTACACAACACCACACAGACTATGTTGGCATTATTATCAGGCAGATTCTGTTGAGAATAAAAATGCACAAAATAAACATACAATACTATATGGTAGTTAGATGTGTCAAATTTCAGTAAAAAAACACAGTATAATGCTGGTTCAGATTAGGAAGACCATAACCAGATGCATCAAACTAATGCAAAGGCTACAATTAATTTCTCTCATCAGTAGTTGAGGAAACGTAACACCAGAGCTTTGCTTTGAAAAGAGGGCTTTAAAAAAATGTCAGTTTGTTGTATTTATTTATTGTTTTTTCATGTAAAGTGAAGAGTTGTTATTTTTTTTTTATCAAAGTTCTCTTCAGGCTTGGCGTGCCGAAGGCGGTTCATTGAAATTGTATCCGTGCTGTTCACGGCCCCGGGAGACACGGCGTTTGGAGAAGAAACAGATAAAGGAAAGACTGGTAGCACTCAGGAAAGTTAAATAAACAACAGTGAGTAAATGAGTTACAGGTGTCAGGGTGGACCGCCATCTGCGCAGGGGCCTCGTCACCCCCACCCCCCGCGCTGCCCCCGTTACTGACATGGCGCGCAGCGTTACATAACGAGCTCAGCTGTTGGGCTGGCCCAGCTGGCGTTTGCATTGCCTGTACGTGCTGTAAAACACTTACTGTAGGCTCAGGAGGGAAGGGGGGGAGATAGGGTAGGGGATCTCAGTCTGCGCATCCGGCTGCCCTAGGTCGCCATAGCAGCAGAACTCACGCTACTGCATGGCTCAATATTCCACATTGTATGAACCCCCCCAAACAAAACAGCACATGCATTTGTGTCTGCATGTGACCAGATCCCGGCCGGAGTGGGAAGGGTAGTTGCCACCTTAAAGCAAGATCTGTGACAAAAATACTATTTTACGCCAAGGCAAAACAGGGCTTTTAGTAACAACAGCTAAACCTGAGCCATGCACAACATTGGCCTCTTCTTATAGTCTCTGGGTGGTAATCAGTAAGCCCTCAGCCACGGGACATGGAACACAGGACAGATCATCCCTCAGCTTTGGTGTGGTTAGTAAATAGCAGCCACATTAAAATGCCGCAACGGCCATGGTTTTGGAGACTTTAAATTAAATGGAAGTTTCCAGAATCATATAAAACAGTGCACCTTCTTAATTATTGTACATTCCCTTAAATACAGCTGTTCTCATACCTCACAACCACATGTAAGTCGACAGACACTCTAACACTGCACTTCTGCAAAGTACCTTCATAACATCCTCAAAACACTACTAAAAGATTTAATAATTGGGTGCAAAAGACATTAAACTGACAAAATTCTTCCTTAGTCATTAAGTAACATCAAACCCCTCGTGCAGTAACACATACAACTATATCCCGAACACATGAAGTTTTAGAGTGGGATAACTTTATGATACGAAAAACACAGTTAGCACACCAAGACTGTATGTAAAATAGTTAAGAGCAGTTAAGGATGCATTCAAATATTCTGTCAATGTTTTTGCTGACTAATAGGAATACATGACGTTAAAGTTAAATGTACTAATAGGGTTTATATAATATAACCCATATATGTTTTTCCTTTATCTGAGGTCATGTTTTTACCACAGAAAGGACTGAAGGCATGTGTGAAAAGCCCACTAATGCTCACATAAATCAAGAAAGAATTAAATCCAGAGTTGTTAGGTGAAATGGGCCCTCTAATCTCCTAATTTCACCATGGTAAATTAACCACTTTCTAAACCTGAACAATGTCTAAGCCAATCAGATTCTTCCATATATTCTGCTCATATCACTTCTGAATGATCAAAGAAGTGTAGTCTGGCAACCAACAGGACTGCTCCACCTCTTGTCAGAAGGGATTTTTTTTTACCCCCACAGGTCTGACGACTGGCTGGGGTTCCATCACCTGCTGGGTTTAAATAGGTTTAGTACCTTCAATCTGTCATCATTAGTCATGCCCTTGAGCCCTGAAATAGCCCAACTTGTGGCCTTCCCTGGGACCAGGAAGAATGCCTGACCTTTCAAAGGTGTCAGCCGGGGCCGTAAATCGGCGGATCCACTCGAGGGTCGCCCATTAGCATAACAAGCCTGTGAGCAGACAACCAATTATTCATTCATTAAAATTCTATCTGCAATCATTAACTCTGTTGACCTCCAGTGGCCATCTCCTACTGGGACGGTGGACCTCAGTTCGCAATGAGTCATGTGTTGTGATGCTAAATTATTCAAGGTATCATTCAGACACCTCTGCTTAAAAGAAACAAGCATTATGCTCAGATGTTTTGACATACATGTTAGTTTGGGTGATCAATTTCGATACAGCTGAGGACATATATCGTAAATGCACAGTAAATAATTCTTTAATGTTTTAGCAACATGCAAAACAGCTATGAGGTAAAAATGTTATAATGAACAGACTAATTGAACCTAATTAGCAGTGATTCAAGATATGTTATTTTACTGCTTTGTTGAATTTTCCATTTTGATTGGTGAGAAGATGTATACTAACTTTTTAATAGCCACACAGCTCTGTGATGTAGTACTGAGCTGAAGGCAAATCGCTGCTCTCAGTTGGCATGTAGCACTTTGCAACAGCGCTCCATTTAATGACCTTGTCGTGGGTTGTTTGCATATCCATAGTAACATCATTCGTTTATTCAACATCTTCCAAAGACAGACACAAAAAACAAGAGTACTCAGATACATTACCTCAACCAGATGTGAATTTTAACCACTCTTCTCTCAGTATAATCCTCTGGCTGAATAAACCATATGCACACAAAGCACATTCAGCAAAAAAATTAATGAAATGTTTTCTGAGGAATTATAGTCACATGAAGCCATTCCTCTTCACATAAAAGCTTCTCCTAAGAGAGTGTACATTCTCCACCCAGACTGAGAAGAGCGTCAAGGCACTGTCTTGAGTGTCATAAAATGTCTTTGTCCACAATCATTGGAAATCATTACACAAAACACAAGACTGCACCTTTTGTACTGTTTTTTATTATTCGTGAATTTACACCAGTGTGTATTCTGCCATTCTTCATGTTTAATATGTTGGGAAAGAGTTAAGATGCCATTAGTCATTTTATATTTCTTATATGCTGCCAGTATACAGTACTTTTAATTTTATATTAGCTAAAGTACAACAGAATAAATATGCAGGTACATTTTCAGGGGTGAAGATGAATAAGGATGAAGAATGTCTCAGATAACAGCAGGGGCTGTGGGATGTAAATTTGAAGGTCTAAATTCATGCTGGAGCTATAGTTTCATTGCTTTGTTTTCTTTTTGGTTTAAAGTAGTATTATGACAAGAACAGAATGCACCAGTCAAGTCGCGAATATACAGTCGTGTGTTGCAGTCTGTTCAGAACCCCGACGGCATAGTCCTGCATTTGGCCAAACCTGTTGCCAGCTTTTCCTCAGATGATTTCCAACTGGGGCTAATGTGAAACACAGCATCGACTCCTCTTCAAGACAGACACTGATGGTTCAAAATAAATAGACAAAATGAAGGGCTCAGTGTTTTGGCAACAGAAATCTGGAATTGAAGGTACTCTTGTCCCAGAGTGGGTGAGGTTAACATTTATGATTTGGCTATGTAATGGTAGGTGGTCAGTAATGTGAAAGTCTTTGGGTGCTGGTTCTATTCTGCACTCCTTCAAAAAAGGCAGCATTTTGCATGAAAATATTCCATTAGCAATTACACTGTTAGAACAATACAAACATTGGGCCCATTCAATTATTAACACACTCAACATGAAGGCGGATGCCAGTCAATACACTGCTATGTTTACACTGATCCCATAATGACCTAATGGCATTTCCTCAGCAGGAAGCAGTTATTGCATGTCACAACAGACAATAGTGCGAAGTTGATTGTCAGACAAAACACTTTCAACAACAAGCACCATGTCCGGTTTGGGTGGGAGGGACATTACATGTGCAAGACAGGAATATTATAGGCAAGCATGGGGTCCAGGAGAACTGAAGGTGTCAATGGAAACACAAACAGCTGGTTTCTGAACTCCGACAAACTTAACAGGCACTATCAAGCTAGAGTCCAGGATAAACAGTGCTGTACCACTTCATGCCGCGTCACCCAACAGTGTAACTGACGATTCTCTCTTCATAGACACATGTGCTCTTTCACATAGAAGTACAGCGTATGGCCAAAATATTACCGGAAGCATTTGAAAAACAAAGGCAAGGAGGAGCCATTTTAAGGGTCATGAAGACAGTGAAAGAGTGCTTCTCTAGAAGGGCGTCCATTGTGTCTTTCAATGACCAAGAGCCTTTGATGTGCTCTGAGAAATAAACCCACTGCCTCATTCCAAATGGGACAAAGGAGAGGGGGGCAATGTGGTGACGCGGGTGAATTTTACCCACAGATGCTATGTGATAGGAGCGAAGTGGACATTCCCATTTTTTTGACGGTGGTGAATTGTCTTATTGTCCAGCAGTGCAGTGCTCTCACAGTAAGGAGAACAGCTCTGAGCTGCACGCGTGCGCACATGTCCTCCTGCGGTCGTGTTTCTGAAGGATATTCCGAATTGTGGGTTTCTGTGCTTGACCACAAGCGTTGGTGCTTCACTGCTGCTACTGCACCAAAGAACGCTTCAGCTTCGGAGCATGCTTCCCTGATACAGAAACCATTTCGCAAACATAGGCAGACTGGTATGCACATTCTGTCGAATTCCAGAGCGGCCAGCCAACCTAGTGCGTAGACAACCTTCAGATGTACTAACCATAAAGTACACAATAGTTTAAAGTGCACATGTGGTCGTTATGTTCAACAGAAATGGTTTGTAGAGCCCCCCCCCCCGACAACAATATTCAGAAAACATTTGGTTTGTAAATGGTTTGTCCAGCACCCACCGCCACTCTCCTGAACTCCAGGGCTGTTTTTAAGTCCCTGTCCTACCCTGTTTGCAGATAAGCTTGTTCGCTTGTGATTTAAATGGAACCACAGGCATCAGCTACAAGTCAAAACTGACTCTTGGTTGGCTAGAAGTAACTTTTTTACGCATCTCACCCACATTCACTGTCAGTAAGATTAAATTCTGACACGGCATTATTTTATAGAGTCTCTGCTGAGATGAACCTACCCACCTTATTATTTTTGCTCCTCATCCCCTTAAAAGGATAAGATGCTAAATATTTACTGTTGACATTGTTGCTTGGACAGAGAATCCACATTCCCATTTTAATTCACACACAACCATTTCTATATTTTTTTTTATTTTATTTTGCTTGAAGTAACATATATAACAGCAAAGATCCATATTGTACAGTCTAATAAATCTGTAAATTGTTATGGCTTAGGTAACTTGAATGGAACTGTTAAATGCATCTTTCAAGGATACAAAAGTGGGAGTCCTGATGGGACACTTGGCTATATGCCCAGTCCCTTCACTCTTTTTCTACCTGCTACCTAAGCATGTGCAATGTGTTAAACGCTGTTCAAGCCCCTCTGCCCCCACCCCTACCCATTCCAGTCAGCACCACACTCAGCTCGCTCAGCTGCACTCCCTCCCCCAATGTGTCCGATTTCATCTGCTTTGCTAATGCTGTGCTGCTGAATTTCCTGCCTTTCCTTCTTTGAAGTGAGTCTCCACGGACTCCAGCGTTGTTACGAGTGACGGTAAAGGGGTGGCGCTGGGAATACAAAATCTCCTCTTGGGAGGTGTGTGTGTGTGTGTGTGTGTGTGTGTGTGTGTGTTGGGGGGAACGGATAATCACAAAACTGCTTTCCAGCCAATCCTTTTTTTCCAAGGAATAATTAGTTTCTCAAAAATCAAATCTAAGAGGACCATTTTGCATCAAGGAACATACATATTGACAGCTGTCAACAGAAGAAGAAAAGTGGAAGAAAGACATAAAAAAACCTACGTTTAGTAAAATATTAAAACACCAGATGACAAAAATATCAGGGATGTCTAAGCGTCATGGTCCTGGAGGCTGGAGACTTCCACTATTTTGCCAGTAACTTAGAGTGAACTAGTGGTGCTTACCATTTAACCCCACAGGGCTGTCTGCAATGGCTGAAGATAGGAAGCGGTGGCCTGGCCGGGAGCAGAGCAGAAGTGTGGCATGCTCTGACTCTTCTTGCCACAGAACCAACAACAGAAAGCACCTAGTCACTCCCTTCTTCCTCCCCAGCACACTCTGCGCATGTCTCCTTTTATGCCTCCTTCAAGATCTTAGAGCTTTCAGGTGATCTGTCCTTCATTTTAAACATTCTTTGAATCTGTTTACTTTATTTAACTCAATTCAGTCAATAAGCCTTTTTAGCTACAGATTAAAAAAAAAATCAAATAAACATTTTTTTTTTACGCACACACCAGTTTCTAACAAAACTGCTTAGAGTTATGCATTTTTGCTGGTTATTCATCAGTCAAAGCAGGAGGAACTGGCCCCAGAAGGTTTTTCTGTTTCTCTCTCTCTCTCTCTCTCTCTCTCTCTCTCTCTCTCTCATACACATACACACACACACACACACACACATACACCTATGACTGAGATCATTTATTTATTCACAAACAGCTGTTAACTGCAGCATTCTGGGGGAGAATGTTTATCTGGGGTTATGTATTTGTGTACAATTTTATGAGACCATCTTCGTGTGGGTAATGTCTGAGCAGGCACACACAGACTGAAATGAGATATTTCATGTTCAGTCACCATATGGTTTAATTCATCAGCATAATTACAGGGAAAAACTGGTATTTTTGAACTTTTTTAAACGAAGAGAAAACAACGTCCCGATACGTTTATTTAAACACAACGTTTTGCAATTAAAGAGGCTCATTGTACATTATAGGTAAATTTGCGGCAGCTCGAGTAAATTGCTCTGACCTCCAAAAAAGGTTCATTCTCTGCCATTTGATCCAAACTGAATAAGATTCAGCCAATGGGCTCTGCCTATTGTGTGGTCCAAAACAACAGTGACTTTGAGAGTGCAAACAAATCTAGCTCTGCATGTGCCTTGATTTAAAATCATGTGATCTGATCAGGGCAGAAACAATAAAACATCAGTAGGAATAACTACAACACAAAATACCTGAGCTCACTTAAAGAAACCAGATATCGGCGGTAATACAGACTGGGTGTCACGAGAAGTCAGGTAATAGTTAAGGCATTAAAATTGTTTTCAGGTTTCCATAAAAAATCCTTTCAACTGCTTAAATAATGCAAACATATTACAAAAAAAACCCTAACCGGTAGTGGGAGCCTGCACATCATTACACTGGTGGTACTCGGGACCTGAACTCTGACCTCCAACCCTCGTGGCCTCTGAGTGCTGTTGACATTGCCTTGTGAACCACAGAGACCTGCACGATTCCAATCTGCACAGGAAGTCTCTGGAGGAAGAAAGACAGCTCCATTAGAAGCAAAATCCTCGCAAATAAATGTGCAGATCAAAGGAAAAGATAAGGAGGTCCCACAGTCCTGAGGTCAGCTGTCGCTAGGTGCAAAGGATAAAGAACAAGGTAACAGGTAATATCCGCAACTGTCACGACTCCTAATTTATAACTAATCAGCTCTCTGGAAAAAGTGGGCCGATAACACAGAGAACATAGATTTATTACTCTGGGTGGCCGCCATGAAACAACAGTAGGACTTTCATTTTGATTGATGAGTAAACAAAGGCAATAACATGCTTTTTAGAGTAAAGAGGGAGAAGTCCTCCATAGTCCTGTAAGAGGACCTGCAGGTATTGTTACAGGTGGAGCTGCAAACTGTTACTACACATCAGATGTTAAAATAAATGTGTATATATAAATATATGTATATAATGCACTGCTCATCCATAATGCTAAAAATTTCAGAACAATCAAATACTCTGTAAAAACCATATCGTTTTGCCTATGAGTCGAAAGGGCCAAACATGATGTTCCTTCCATCCAGCAGCTGTCTATCTGATTTCCATTTCATTGTACTCTGGAGTTCCTTCACATATGATGAGCTACAGGTTTTGTGAAGCCATCAACTGGGCAGGCAGCTTGTGAAGATGCGGAAGCTCACAAGCAAGCCCAATTGTTATGAAAAGGAAATAGCAGTGCGTTGCCGGAGGGGGCACCTGAACATCCATCTCCTTCAACAGGCCCATATATCCATGGTGTCAGCATAAGTAGAAAGCCCTCACTTATGTTCAGACAAATAAAATGGTTGAGAAACAGGTCTGGGACATCCTGAATCCAACTAGAAACAAGCTCCTCCACCATGCATGACAGGTGACAAACCTGATTTTGCGGTCTGACAGGGGCAGGGCATTAACTGAGGCATACACTTCTCAAACAGGTCCTGCTGCTTGCAGAAAAGACCTGATCTTTATCAGTGGACAGCATGAGGAGGAGGAGGATGAGAACTCAGAACATGCAAACAGAGTGTCACACTGAAGAACTCTCTTGACGCCTCTCAGGAGAAGCAGGCACTCAGCTGGAGTTCACGTACTCCATCCCAGTAACTTTGACAACCTCTTCAAAAGTGTCTGCTGTAAGAAGAATGAGAAGAGCCAGCAAGGACCCTGTCATGACCCCCACAGCCCCCTGCCCCTGCCCCCATTTTTGTGCGAATGTGACACAGAAGAATAATGTAAGCATTTGAAGTGCAACCCCTTCATAACAATTACAAAGTCCAGAGGGATAAACATTCCATTTGCAGAATCTGTGCAAAGAGGTGTTCTTTTTAAAACAAGCTAAGCGTTCACACGCACGCGTGCACACGCGCGCACACACACACACACACACACACACACACACACAGGCTTCATGGGTCCACTTCTTCTCCACAGGTACATAATTTCTTTTCTGTGTAATAATGAAAGGCGCCTTATAGAAAGCTTGCCTAGAGTATATAAACCTGAAGCGAAGAAGTAGCTGTGGGTATTTTTCAGAAGGGGGCTGGGGGTGGAAACCAGCTACTGCCAACACTTCCCTGTCAGCCTATAGTGGCCACTTTCACAAAAGTTTTAATAGGTTATTGATTTATTATTATCAGTTATCAGTTCAGAAAGAAGGCAGTAACAATCCCCCAGCATCCCCCAGCCATGAGTTGCCTTTGCTGCATTACTGCTCCCCCAGGGGATGGGTTAAATGCAGAGAACAAATCTTGTTGTAACATTTGTAAACACTAAATGCAGACTTCCATCAATTTCAAATTTTAGTTTTTGCTCAGTTTTTTTTCTTTACTTGCAAACACTCAATTTCACTCTGAGATTCTGTGCCCCACCTTGAGCACCCCCCCCCCTTTGAAAATGTTTTGGACATGCCACTAAAGGTAACCTCTCTGCCTGACAGCGCATGAATGCAGTATGCAAACAAAATCATTGTAGAGAAAAAAATGGCTGGCTTATCTAAAAAGCAAAGGGTCTACAAAACCATTTAAAAACAAACAGAAAACAGCAGATAATGAGTGAGCCAATCAGCAAGGAGATGTTCTTTTGTGAAAGGACACATTCAAGAATGGTGTACATCCTTACACTTCACACAGGAGCAGTGATTTCACTGAGTTTTGTTTCATGACAAACGCTAAAAGGTTGGGAGCTCTGGGTCTGTCATTCCATTTGACCAAATGAACACAAACCAAACTCAATGGCCCTAAAATTTGACATATTTTCTTTTACTGACAGTCAAATATCATTCCGTGGTAAAACACACCCAATGACACTAAACTATGGACAAACACCTGCCTTGTTCTTGTTCATTTCACATTTGTTTGCTCAACATTTTGGCTTTGACTAGAATGGTCTAATGTCTGACAACCATAAAGTGCCAGTTTATATGCATTAGACAGATACTAACAGAAACTGTCTGAAGTGTGAGACTTAAACATGTAATGATGGACTTACACTAAGCATGTTGTCATCAAACAGGAGCAATGAGCACAAAATCATTTCAATATTTTTAATGTATTTCATTAACTCCACTATCACAATAATTATAATAGAAATTCAGATCCACAATCTCATCTCTGACAAATAAATTATTTTTTTCTGATGTGAAATGTATGAATATTCACAGCAACTGGAATAAATAATAAAAGGAGGATTACTCTCTCTGAAAGGTCATGTGTTAGACTGTTGCTAAGCCAAAATGCAGAGCAGCTCATATCTCCTAACATCATGGTGATATTGCATTTCTGATCAATGTTGGACTACTGTTAAGGGTTAGGGCTTATACAACTCCTTTGCAAAAAGTTCCTGTTATAGCCATGATATAAATAACCCCATTTTCAATTTATCTGTTTAATAATTAAGTGCAAATGAAATTAGTTTTACTGGCAAATTTGTATGCAAGACGAATTTTAGAGTTTTTTCAAATTTGCGGATCTTATGTTAAGGAATGTTGACTTGCATGAACCTCATTGTGTAGTCAATATTTTAATATACACTCTGAATTGCTTTAAGGGTTTTTGCATAAAATGAGATGTGAATATATAAAACATTCATACATTCATTTTGCCACACAATACATAAATATACAAACATATGATATACAAACATATATAGGAGATAGAAAACAACACATGGACATAAAGTACTGCTGACCTAATAATACAAAACAAGATGTATTATCAAGACATAAGGATTATTCAGACTGAATTGCTCATAAAGAAATAAGAAACAAGTTTCAAATGCCTGCCATACTGATTGAAATTTTAGAAAGAAGCAGGTTATTTTGTTTTAGTCAGGCACGGTGGCCATATCAAGCAGCATGATTGTGACAAGGCCCTTTGACTGTTCACATCAACAGTTTAGCATTGTGGAGACTCTGATCCTGCGACCTCTGACCCTTGGAATTAACCTACAGAGCAAGCTTCGAGCGCTGACCCTTTTTGTCCATTCAGAAGCCAGTTCCCATGAGAAAGTGTTGATTGGTGGAAGCATGGCGGTCTTGCCTGGCTAACACAGAGCGGCTGTTTGTTTCCTGGACTCAGGCGATCTGCTTCAAATGAACTTCACGACAGAAACGTCTCTAGCTGGCATCCGGGTGCGTAACCCCTGCAGACGAAGAGATCATAGGTCCATTCTTTATGGTACCAAAATATCCCAGTTTAAATGGAAACAGCTTCTACATCAGAGTACTGCCTGTAGGCAGAATGCTGAGTTCAAAAAATCATGATCCTCCCTGGTCTTTCTAATGGTAATATTATTATTTACATTGATCAAATTAATTATGTGACTGTTTACATTTGTCAATGATGAGGAATTACAGGCCTTTACTCATTTATTTAATAATTTTTTTCATTATTGAGTTCGCTATTTTAAAGGGCACAATGATAAAGAAGTTATACCATCAAAGACATTAATGTGTGTGTCTCAGTACTTTGAGGGATTGACCCTCTTTTTTCTGAAGATGGAAGAATTAACTATCAATCATCACTTGAATCAGTATTTTCTGACATGCTTTGTACCTATTTTGCAAAACTCAAGAACTAGTGACATTGCAGCTGTAACTACAGACTTGAAATCTCAAAATAACAAAGTTCATCACATTTATCAAAAATAAATACATTTAAAAAATAAATTTTTACACCTTTACAAACAAACCAACAGTACAATCAGCAATATCCTACAACAATTGTCATTGAATTTGGAAGATCTCTTTTTGATCAGAAAGATAATCATTACAAAATGTACAAAATGTATAGTTCTGCTACATACATAAGATACCATTAAAGACACATATATATATATATATATATATATATATTTTTTTTTTTTTTTTTTTTTTTTTTTTTTTTTTTTTTGGGGGGGGGGGGGTAAAGAAAAAAAGGGGCGG
>JABJVR010000088.1:83566-108425 GCA_025773905.1 Chitala chitala | reverse complement strand
CACACACACACACACACACACACACACACACACACTGCGGGCAATTTGGACACACCAATCAACCTAACCTGCATGTCCACCGATCCACCAAGCACAGGGAGAGCATGCAAACTCCGGTTGCTGCTCATTGTACAAAATAAATGTACATGTTTGTTTGGTCATTATTAACTACGTGTAAAAATGTAAAGAAAAGCTGAAGCATTATGTTTAGTTTAAGTTTGCAATGAGCATGTATGATCAAGGAAGATTTGTTTGGGAGAGTTTTGAAGATAAAAAGTTTGAAGTGTTCTAGAATTTCCGACTGCAGCAAGAATTTTTTAGTTTTGCACGCGGCAGCTAAGGTGAGGGATTGCTTGGTGCTCCATTTTCAATCCATTAGTGCAGCTCTATGTGCAGGAACCAGTCACCTAAGAGGGTTAAGTAACAGCTGACCTAATGAGGAATTGGTAAGAAAAAATCACATGCACAAAGACACATCATTGCTTAAAAACAGAAGTCAGCAAAACGTACACAATACTGAGTAATCATGCAGTGAGCCAAGAAAGTCACACTACACTATATACCGTATATACCACACTATATACACTATATACTAACTAAAATGACAATCAACTAGGAAACAGAGCTTCTGAGATACAAGGTAGTTTGCTTTGCTATCTTCAAGGCTAAACTCTGAACACTTAGGAGACAACGTTTTATCCCTGAATGCTTTCCTGTATGCATTTCTGATATTCCCTCTGCGTTTGCATTAATAAGCTGTACTTCACTTTGTTTTCTATAGCTAAAAGGTTTAACTTTAATACTGTATACACACTTTCGCCACTGTGGATGTTCCTGTGATGTGTCAACACCATGTTGATGTTCATATAGAGTGTCTCCATTCCTCCCTCACTCTGTCACTGCGCCCCGCGCTCCCCAACCTTTTGCAGGGGGGTTTCATTGTTTTCTGCTGTTGACACCTACATGCTATTCTGCGACACATTGAATATAGTATGTTGACACGGAACTTTTATTTTGAAGGTTTGTTTTTTGTACGCTTGTAATGGTATCACAAGCACAAGATTGATGGACGTTGTTAATAAAAATGAGCTGGAGCTCTCATCTAAATTTCTGACCTTTTAGAAGATATAACACACTGTATATGCAGTTTCTTTTAAAGTTATTGCATGGGGGGGGTATGCTGATTCATCCCATTCATTCATATCTTCATCTCTGAAACTTTCACACCTGTTTCCGTCATGGGCAGATGTTGGCAGTGTGATTTTAGTTCACTCAGCTTCTTCCTGAGAAAGATGATATGATATTCCTCTACGTCAAACAGCTGTTCTGAGATCAGGATATACAGTGCTAATCTCTGTGTGATTATTATCGCAGGCCACTATACACTCCTGTGCAGCAGGGAGGGTCTGGAAGGTTGCCATATGCTGTCACTGGGGAGGATTAATCTCCCTTCCTCTGAGGCGAGACCACCCTGAGAATTTCAAGATCCATCAAATGCAGTTGTGCACATGTACACGTGAGGGAGACGTAGTGGAGTGGTGGGGGGGGCTCTTTAGACTCTTTTACATTACTAGTTGCGTCAACTCTTCGGAACTCTGAAACGGAAGTGTGGCAAGAAAGAAAAAAAAATTAAATTTATCAGTAGGCCTGCAGGCAGAGAGTTATTATCTCCAAGTAAATCTGTGGTTAGTGCCAATGGTTCCACTCCCTAACCGGTTCTGGTTAAAGTACTTAATCAGGAGGCCAAAACTGGCCTACAGAGGTTACTTAGAACAAAAGGGTAGAAAATACTTCAAGGCAGAAAACTAAATATGCACCATTCTGCCCAATTTTATTACCACCTATAAGCATGAACCCTTAGAATATGTGAGGTCTACCCACAAGGCAGCAAAATTGTTATATCATATTGAACTTTTCCGGTAGCATTGCAAAAAATGTGAATATTCATCATGACATTTGTGATTATTACAAATGTTTTAATGTTTCAACAAATTTGAGGTTTTACTTGAATGAGAAAATATTCACATAACTCAAAACTTCACTCATTGCTTAAGTATCTTTTCAAGGTCAAGGTGGTTTGTATTGTCATTTCAGCTGTATACAGTTGGTACAGTATACAGGAAAATGAAACAACGTTCCCCCAGGACACCAGGTGCTACATAAAACAACACAAAAGGACAACACAAAACTACTACTAGAAAATACAGGGTGCAAAGACAACAAGTAACACTATACACAGTGCAAACAACAAGAAGGGTTCAATGGTATTTCTCCTATTAGGGCCTGAACCTGTCACCTTTTCCAGCCTACTTCTTTAACCATTCTGCTACCTGCTCCTGCTGTGGTAGTAAAATTAAATGAGGTTTGGGCTGCAAGCAAATTCTCCCAGCAGGAGAGGATGAGTTAGTGGAAAAAATGTGCTCATGAAACAAAATGTGTGTGACCCACATAGCATCACAATCCCAGTCCTTATGAGTCCCCCGAATAACCCGGGTTGTATCAAACAAGGGCTTCTAGTTACCACTTACTTATCTTGTGCCTTGTGGATTAATAGCAGGTTCTTACTGGCAAAAAGCACTTATGGACGTGTCTTTGGATAAAGCAAAGATTGTGGGGGAAAAGGAGGAATGATTTCAGACCTCAGGAATGCAAAATGTGTGACTTCTTTGATTTGAAGATCACGTGGGTGTTTTGTATGTATGTATGTATGTATGTATGTATGTAAGTGTATGGAGAATATGAAGGGCGTAGGGTGCACTAGAGCGTAGAGGTCACGGCCTCCAGGCTACACGTAAAAAGTGCTTGAATTTATACTGAAGAGTAAACCTACTTCAGATTCAGAGTTTTGAATGGGAGCTCCTTATCTTTGAACTAGCTCTTTTTTTACTCTTTACCAGAATCCTTTCAAGTAGGCCTACAACTTTTTATGTAGATGAATTTTCTTTTATAAGTTAGCTTTGCTAGTCATTTTCAATTTTCACACAATACAACAGGACCATATAAACATTCCAGAATACTTAAGTGTTCTAGAATATGCCGCATGTCATTAAATTTACATATGAATAACATGATTTCAGTTAAGTATACCTTCACATGTGAACGGACCATAGTGAGTATAAAACCATTCCAAGGGTTTTTATGTTTGTGTTACTAAAGGAATTTATCTCAAACAGAATGTACCTTTCGTGGGCATAAAACAAAGTAGTAATTACACAGCCATGTAGCTGTTACCCCCTAATAAAGTTTTGGTTTAAGATCAAGAAGCAAGCGGCTCTGGAAACAAACTCATTCACAATGTAACACAAACCATTAAAAGTCTGACTGCTACATTCATCAATATTTAATGTTAGCAATGAAAGGGACATTGTTCTGTAAATGTCAACATTGTTTACATTGTTCTATACAATTACTTTTAGCTAATATACTTAGCTTTGACGGTAATTAGCAATAAATAAAATGAGTGTGGAAAGACAGGACCATGGGCTTATCTACCTTAACAGGGCCCAGTGCCTGTGAATGGTGTCAGTCTTGAATTCTTCCAGAGGGGCATTCTCCATTTACCAGCTTCTCCAGCCAACACAGAAGAAAGCTACTCACCAGATTATTTTAACTACCGTGCATAAATCTGCCACCCTGGGGCACCTTTACAGGACCCCGCATAGCCTGGCCCATAATGAAACCTGTGCACTTAAGCACTTCCTGCTCCAAAGCCGATGGAAGCAGGTCTGCCTCGCACACTCGATCGCTCACACCTGCAGCTGTGTCCACAGACAATATCAGACGCCTCGCATAACAGGCTCGTGTTCAACAAGCTGTTAATCAAATCAAGCGGCGCGGCCTGTATGTCTCTGGTTCCTGCTGTGCACCATTTCTGTGGCGATGGCCAGTATCTCTGTGCAGGTCTGATTCTGTGCTGATCCCAGATGCAGGTCAGCCAGGGCTTGAGCTGAAACAGCTGCTTGGAGGGAGGGGGTGATGAGCGGGTCTCACCTGCATGACTGGCAAGGCGTTTCGTAATCCATGCTGAGCTCCCACCATCCGTTTCAAACCGTGCTTCCTGTACCAGCATGGCAGAGATACGATCTACACATTGTTTTGAAAGTACCGCATTATTGTCCTGGGACACACTGAGAAGTTATAGACTGGAGGTTTTGATGATAGGCCAAAAAACACAGAGTAATCTAATAAATGTAAGCAATATCCATACATGCTCACTTTAAAGATTATCGCACACCAAGTTGGACTGCATGTGCATTTCCTGGACCATTACCAATATCAGTGATACAAAAGGAAGACGCACAGCACAACATACCTGTTGGACTGTTGTCCCCCAAATAAAGAATACCTGCTAATGCTGCAGGACTTTGATATCTTCCCCGTCTCCCTGGACTCCATTGTAAATAGTGACTGTAGTGTTATGACTGTTTTTCTTGCTATTTCAGTACAATGTAAAATGTGTTATGTAGTGTCATAGGAAAAAAAATGGCTGTACCACTGAAGGTAAAGAGAGTGCAGATGCCCCCCCCACCCCACCTATGCCAATAACATACAGGTGGCAGCTCTGAAGAGGTGAAGAGAGGCTCTTGGTCACTTTCAGTGTGAAATATGATCGCCACATTGCCTTTTTCATAAACTTGAAACGGTTCACGTTATGTAAACCTTCACAAAAGCCACTGAAATAGCCCTCCCCAGTAACCATTGTGACTCCCCCCTACCTTACTCGACTTGGAATGTTTGTTTTGATTTGGATGGGCTGTTAGCTAGACTAAACGTTTGCTTAATCGCAAAGAAAGAACAGTTAATACTGTCAGCGCTTTCATTTATCAATGCTTCTCTTTTGACAAGCACCAGGGGATAACATGACTTTTTGCTTGTGTTTGAGAATTAGAAGCATTTCAGCACCTTGGATGTCGATAGTTTTACCCATGGGTGACTCCTCAAACCCACGGCACTACAGTCGCATTCCGCTGAAATGGGCTTAAACCGTTTTGTCAATTAATCAAGCCAGTACCTCCATGCTGGGTGACAGCCACCACTTCCCGCTCGTAGCATGTTGTATCTTGCTGTCCAGATGTACAACCATGATGGAGGGAGGAAAATTGTTCAATAAATCATGGTGCAATGGTAAATTGCAGGAAGGTCTGCTGCCATTTCAGACTTTATCTTTTTAGATTCTCTCAACTTGTTTGTAAACAGGAAGATTCCTGTCCTGTGAAAAGGCTGACACTTTTGGCAAGAGTTATCATTGTTTAAAGTTCCATTTGTCTTAGCGCTGAGTGATACCTTCCTCCTTGTCTATGCCCGTGTGTGGAATTCTACAGCTCGAGTTCCGGTAATTTCTGTCTTAATGGCATGGCAGATGTTTTACCCTGCAGACATGTCTACTGGTTACAAAGGCAAACATAGCAGGGCGACAAAAAGATACAATTTTTAAAGTAATTTATAATGGTTAGGTGCTATCAATATCTGTGACAACAAGAGCTTTGAGACAAATATTGCTCATAGTATTCAAACACAGGGTTTAAATGTGTATATATTTGATGCTTTTGTATCAATGTTATAATACAATTCTTTACAAGACTAGAACATCAAATGCAATTGTAATATTGCGTGTGCTTTTCAAAACCCACAACATGGGTTTACCGCACCTTACCCAGCTCAAGAAAACAACTGCACATGCTGTAGGTCTGTGGTCAAAAATCCAGTTCTTATACTGTCATACCTCAAACAGTTTCATGACACTCAAGCAATTTTACCTGCAAATTCAGTGCATGAATTAAAATATGCTCAGGTACAATTCATGTTTTCTGTTCTGCTTGTTAGGTATAGATGAATCATTACAGCTCCTAACAGATACATATCTACAGACACATGATGGTGGGCATGAGAGAAATGAACTGACAATTCTGCTTTCCCAGACAAAATCACACATGCACTTGCCTCAGAGCTCAAGGGTTGGGCTATTTAAAACAGTTACTTATATTTTGCTGTGAACTCTTTAACAGGGAACAACCTCAGAAGCTAAGATATTAACAAAAACTTGAATCAACGTCATTAATGGACAAGTACGCTCAGTCTGCTGCAGGGGTGCACAACATATGACCCACAGTCCAGGTCTTTTAATATGCAGAACAACACCTGAAAACATGTTTTAAACAATGGCTACAACCACTGGAAACATACAAATAACTACGAAGACGTGCTAAGCATTAAGAACTTAGGAACACAATAATTATACACTTTTTCAGATTAGGTGTACGCCTTGGTGTCCTGGTTAAATTTCCTTAATGGGCTTTATCAGACATGGTCTCCTAATAATCCCCATGTGTGAACTGACTGTATCACTCTCTCTCCTCTCCTAGATCTGGTGTGGTGAACTTTTTGGTGCACTGTGGCTGCCGTGGCACCATCTAGGTGGATGCTGTACACTGTTGCTAAAAGAGCAATAGTATCCCTAAGTGAAACCAGCTGCTTCTCATTTCGGCGTAGTAGAAAGTTATTTTATTCACATCATTTATTGAAAACATCCTCAAGTAAGAAAAAGTCCACATGTACGCAAATGCACGACTTTAAAAAGGCAGAAATAGCCGCGGAGCTAAAAAAAAAAAAAAAAAAAAAGCAGACAAATACTCTTACCGCAGAAAATTAAAATGAGCAAATGTCTGAGATGGCCTTGTAAATGGGGGAGGGTGGAATGGGTGTAAAGCGAAAATTCCATTCATAGTATAGGTCATATATTTTACATCTTAATATACTATTGCCGCTTTGGATAAGTTTTGTGTTTGTAAATTGAATAAATTCATTCGATACTGTGTATTTCTGAAATCGATTCTATCTCGCTCAATTTCCCTTCTGTGTCACCTACAGATGTTTCCTTTCTTGCATGAAAATGGTACATTATTTGCCACACACACAGACACACACACACACACACACACCCTACTGTGTGTTGTAATTTTGATTCTTTTTTTTTTTTGTATTTACCAAATATTGTAACTATTCTATATGGAGTAAAGCGTTATTCTCCAATTAGTAACGGACTTTAGGCTACTACTAACTATGCGTTGGCCGCTTTCCAATGAATACGCACCTTTTGCTCTGGCAATTCGGTAGGTATTTATGGAAAAAAGAAAAGGATGTTTGTCACACCATAGCTGACATGCTTGACAGAAAAATGTTTGGTATTGCGCCCGAGACCTTTACGCTTTATGGGTTTATTATCGGAGCATTTCAAAGAGGAGGAAAGTGAAGCCGACAGTTCTCAGATATTTAGTGAACTCGTCGATGTGTCTGCATAGGGAGTATTGCTAAGTGATGCGCTCCTTTTGTTCAACACTATAGGTCCTCTCATGGGACGACATCAAAGTCCACGTATTCAACTGGTTTCTTGACCGCATAGGGTTTGCAAAGGTTCATAAAACGTACATTAAACTAAAAAATAATTTAGAAACGTATGACTGTATGGTGATAAATTGAAATATGTCATAACTCATATTTGTTTATTTTACATGTACGTTTAATGTTTTATTGCATTATATTATTCATTATGAAGAATATTGTAGTGGTTTTAAATTATACTTTAACATTAAAATGCGGTACATGTGTGACAAATAAGTAAAGTAATAAAATATAATTCATTACCAATCCAAATACTGCTGGTGGCCCACATCAACGTTTCAAAATAAATGAAAAATGTAAAGTATTTCAGATATTAAGGTTTATTGGACCTTGGGAAAAACTGGCAAATAGGATGTCGTTAGTAACATTTTAAAACATCCGATGAAAATAGTAGTATTACAGTGTAGTGCTTTTTCCTGTCTTGGTTTTGGAAAACAGATGCTATTACTTTTAAAACATTAAGCACTTCTGTACTTCAGGTTAGAAATAACACGATTAATGTTACACGAACAGTAAGTGATACTGACGAATTGCTGCTAAATTATCTGGTCCCTGTTGATTTTTGACTTCGTTTTTACAACCCTGTGAATTAATTGTTTGGAGTTACTTCATGTTACTACACAAACTTCATGAGATTTTTATTTGTGAAAATGACCGGACTTAAGTAGACTAAATAAGTAGCTACGGCTGAATATCAACACAGTGGAGTTTAAATGTATGAAACCCAAATACATACTGTAATGTTTTTTCTTCTCGACTTTGTTTAGAATGGATCTGGGTCCCGCTCTGTAAACGGCACTAAAATAAAAGTCCCGCTAAATGATGTTGAAAAAACAATGTCATTACAGTGAATGAATTTAATGTTGCAATCAGGCACAAAGCCCCTTAAGTGTGTGGTCACCCAGGTGTACGTATTTTATTCTTTATGAATACATACAGTAAACTTAGGTGTGAAGGGTTATCAGATACATATCAGATACATATGTGAAGCAACCTGTTGCAAAAGGCGCTATATAAAAATAGATTGAATGGAATTGAAACCTACAATTACAAGTACACGATGCAAGCCTACGAAAGGTTATATAATAAATACAATAAAACCTTAATTGCTTTTTCTGTTCTTAGCTAAAACAAATTTAGGTGGAGTTCTCTGGACCTTAGTACAACAAACTATGGATTTTTCAACTGTGGGACTAAAGGAATACTACTTTTTAGGAGGAATGGTGGTGTCAACTAGTCTGTGAAACTTAGTTGTCCTATGTACACCGCTCAGTGTTGTGAGTATGCATCAGCAGTCTTTCTGACAATGCTGAATTGTGTATTGCATTTTTGCTTTTATGCTAAATAACAGTTAGACAATTTGGATGCATAACTATATTTATTTTACTTCTAATTTATACATTTTCATTAAAACCTAGAGTTAAAAGTCTAAGATCAAAGATAACATTTATCTAAATCCGAAACAGGCTTTTTTTTCATTTATGCAACTTTTATTCAATAAGAGATTTAAGACATATCATTGACTTTAGTTTTTCTTTAAGAAAGAATATTTATAAAGCAGACAAATACAAAAAATGGCACAAACATGTGCATGAGAAGAAGCAGTATTTATTTAATAAGTGCTAAAAATAGAAACACGAAGGTGAACCCCATTTTGTTCCTGTTCAGTTGGACTGCTGACAAAGGGACATGTCACCCTTGATAGTAAACATGACTGACTGACTTCAAAGTTTTAGCACTGTCACGCTGTCTTTCCCCTGGGGACAAGATAATGTATCCCAGCAGTTGATTCTTGGCACTTTTATTCTGACTTTCTCATTGGCAGGGTTGTCTTCAAGGGCATGTTCTTTTGCTTACCGACTAGTGCTGATCCGAAGATCTCTGATACACCAACTGAAGCGATGTCTTACTCCCGCTTACTGACCAAATGTGAAAAACCAAAAATTGCTGTGGCACAGGAAAATTAACTCCCACAGGTGGAAAATTAATAAGGAGTGTCTAAGATCTGCGAATTGTCACCTATTATAAGCACCTGGGGAATACTTCATTGTTTAAGCTAACCACATTGTTTGTAAGGGCTAAACATAAAATATGTATTTTGGGCATGTATTAGTATAAACTCAGACAGCGAGCTCATGCAGTGCAGTGTAAATTTGGGGTGCATTACAATGCTTCCCAATGTTATTTACTGGGTAACAATTATGGCTAAAAGTAGATATCTAGGCATAGAACATGTTAAACAGTTAAACAAGAAGCTGATATATATATATATATATATATATATATATATATACAACCAATTTTCTATGGATATTGCTACATCTACGCTTCTGAAGTGGGGAATACAAACTGCTATTTTGAATGCTTGGAAGACATGCTTCTCTGCTTACTTACCTTTGCACTGCTAAAGTTAGCTTCAGTGAACACATTTTAAATAATTATTTGCTAACATTTTCTTTGCTCCCTTTGATTAAATTGAATCCAAATTTTTTAAATTTATTTTTACAGTAACACAGACATAATTGATGGCATCAGTTTGGAATTTCATAAAGCAAAAGCAGCCACACATGCACACGCATGTATACACACACACACACACACACACACACACACACACACACACACATACACACACACACACACACAAACCAAACAAACAAATGCACTCAGACATGACCAGCAAGATGGTGAAGGCGCTTATCTTATGTGCAGCATTTTAATAAAATTAAAATGGGTGAAAATTAATCTGGCCACCAGGGACTCTATTGTGAAGCAGTTTTGCATAACACATTCTTATTGGGACTCCAAGTTCTTCTAGGGAGTCAACTGTCAACAAATACTTTAATGGTGTTCACTTGTAAGTGGGCCACATTTTTGCTTGAGAACCAAGTTTTTAGAATTTTTTTGTTATTTTTTTTCCCCCAATATTTTTCTCCATGGACATCATTTAATGTTGTTTCTGGAGGGGTGTGGGCCAGTTGAGCTGTTATTGAGAATTAGTGATTTAAATAGGCAATGATTAATGCTGGAACATAATCAGGGAACACAGTATAATATTTTTTAAATTTTACATGTAGCCTGATTTTACATGCTTTCACCATCATATTCTCAGACTAAGCTGCCATATGATTAAACACGTTTTTATACAACAGGTGCAGCTAGTATAAAGTATGTAGTAATGTGCTTTTGGCCCATGCACCGGCTCATTATCTTATTATATCAATGACATTTTGCCAAAAGTACAACGTATAGTATAGTTCCACGAACATTTCCCTTAAAGGAATCCAACAAATATCGTTCCAACATATCTACTATATTTAAAGATGCATACATAATGAAATGTAATATTTCACATTTAAGCTTAACTACGAATTACAGTACTGTAAACTTCAGTTTGAAGAATTTTGGATTTGACCACAAGAGGCTGCAATTCACAAAAATCTCCAAGGTCCGCTGGTTGTATTCAGATATGCGAGACATTTCCATGCGTCGCTATCTCATCATTCTTGCGAGAGCTAATTTTCATCACATTTACATCCAAGTCGCGAATGCACATGTAGATCTAACTTTCGTAAGTGCTTATTGTAAATTCCCTCTTATATATGTGTACATCTAACAAAGCTGAGGTCTCTTGCAACTTTTACACTTCAGGTCATTACAAAGCAAAAACCAGTCCGACTTGTTAGAGTTGCTGCAAAACAAAGGCATATCTTTATTAATTACGTAATTTATTAATTTCTAGTTTAAACATCGTAAAGCTGACCGCTAAAGCTCCGAGTACACATGGGGTGGAGAGGGGGGCACACCACGCCCCTCTGTGGGTGGGAACTTTGTCGGGCGTGCTCTGATATTACTGCACAATTTCAAGGGCGCTACGTTTCCCGCGTCAGAGCGCTGCGCACCGTCGGGCATGGTAGACGCTTAGTTAAACCTGGCTGTTATTACACTTTCTTGTAAATAATAATTTGTAACCATTCTGACCAGTTCATACAGAGGTAAGGCTCTCGTGTTTAGTGACGGTGGTATTTGCAACATGATTTGTTTGTGTTTCCTTTCACGGTGCATTTTAAAGGTACCCCGGTAACCAGTTCGCGTATAATAAAAAGTACCGGTGACGGTTATGACCGTTAAATATATAATGGCGCATTTAACGCTTTGTGTACTAGCAAAGCAATCCAGGTGATAATTTCACAAACTGTTTGAATTATTAAAACAGGGCATTTTCAACGGTTTTGACTTCGCGTCTGAAGAGTGTGGAAACAATTGTCATGGTGGTGCGACGCTGATGAGGACCTGCTTTTGTTTTTTTTTTTTTTTTTTTGAGTGCTTGTCTTGTACTGTAGGTCCGGGTGTAAACCGAGACATCTCTTTGTGTTTTTTGGGTTCACTTTAGGGGGAAGACCATGCTGACGGCTTTAAATAAATATTCAGACTCGGAGTTTGACTCCTTACAGCCTTGCTTTTATCCGGATGAAGACGACTGCTATTTCTGTGGTCCCGATTCGGCTCCACCTGGAGAGGACATCTGGAAGAAATTTGAGCTGTTACCTACACCACCACTGTCCCCGAGCAGAGCCGGGGTCTCGGTGGACGTGGCTCCGCCGGGGCTCGGATTAGCAGATCCTTTGGAGTGGGCTTCGGAGCTGCTTCTGTTGCCCGAGGATGACATCTGGGGGGCTTCGGACGGGGAGCAGCGCGGCTCCGCTTTGGAGACTAACCTGAACTCTATAATCATACAAGACTGCATGTGGAGTGGCTTTTCGGCCAGGGAGAACCTTCAGCGGGCTGTGCATGAGAAATTGGGTAAAGCCCTTTCGGAGGCCAGCAGCCGCGCACAGGTCAGCGTGGGACAGGACAGGGTGGCGGGTCTGCGCCGTCACGCCCGGGACTGCGTGGACCCCGGCGCGGTGTTCCCCTTCCCTGTTAACAAAGGCGGCTGCGTTGCCGGCGGCCCCGGGACCGTACAGTCCGTGGTAGCCAAAGGTAACGCTGAAGACACCACGACCGACTCCGGTAAGACAATAGTGGACACATCCTGCAATGTTTACGGCTCCAAAAATCACTGCTGTTGTGTTTATGATCGCGAATAAGCATTGCGAAAGTTTGAGGATCAAGCCCAGTGGAGGGGCATGAGTTGTTTTCAGCTCTGTATGGATTGGGACTGCATTAAGATACAAAAGAACCAAATGTCATTTCCACGGGACTCTTCGTTGACACGCAAATGACATTGTTCGTGAGCACAAGACGCGTTAAATAAGTGTTAATTCCGCCGATGCCGTTCTCATCTTTTTCGGTGTCACGTTGGGATTCGTGCAGTGTCGTTTTTATGTTGCAATTCAAAATAATTTTTTAAAATATTTAAATTATGTTTTATAATACGCATGAATACAAAAATTGTTACTGTATTTTATGGGAGTGTATTAGTGCTGGCACTACTGCTTGTACAGTTTGCACGCGTTTTTTCCCAGCAGATGGCAGTAAAAAAATGTTGTCTAGACTCGTGTTATTAAATATGAACTCCCCCAATCTTCGCCTCATAACTGGTCTAAGTTGTTTTCGAAGCTATCAAGAGCTTTTTGGGTACGTAATTAAGATACAGAGGATTTTAAAACGTGCATCTGCAACAAAAAATTTTGCACAGTGGTCTCATTGTAATTGTAAGCGTTGATGGTAGATTGGCTGATGAATTTTCATTGCAGTGACGATATTTCCGTTTTTTTTTTCTATATTGTAATACAACATTGTACTGTCTACTGATAGTGAAAAATTAGCTCATTTAAAAAATGTTAGTAGTTCAGGACGATCAGTTGTAATTTGAAGTATGTCGGGTCAAATACCATGTGGCTGTTGTGCTCTGCAGTACTGCTCGTAAACAGCGTCACCTGAAATGCCCCCTTAGCGCATGTAGCCACATAAGAGGTACGGAAAACTGTAATTAGCTGTAGTTGCATGTGTCATCTTAGCAACTAAATGTAAAACGGCATTAAACATTCTGACCAGATGGAACCGCATTCGTTTGGGTTGTGTGGGGGGTACTACGTTACAAGCATTGAACGCCTCTTCTTCAATATGTCCATTGTGACTTTCGCAGTGTAAGAATGAAATTGCATGCGAGTGTTTAAACAAGCAAATGGCTGTCGTTCGTAGCTCTTTGTGTGGCAGCGCTGCTGCGAACGCGGTCGGTAAGAAGTAAAAGGGACCGCGCGCTGGCGGGAGCGGCGGCCGGGGCCGAAATTGGCCTCTGTCTCTTTAAAACGCCTAACGGCTTTGAACAAGAGCTGCCTCCCAACAGCTGTCTTCCTGGCGTCACTCCAAAACATCGGCTTAAGAGGAACCACCAACTGCCGCTGCAGTGAGGTTCAGATAGAATAATTCTGGCTATTATGGAGCTTTCCGGTGCTTTCAGCGCGAGGCGTCATCCCCGCTCGCGGGTTTTTAGAGCGACTTGCAGCAGGCTGAGGTTAGGGGAGCAAAAAGGGGAGGCAGCTTTTGATGAGAAGCAGTTTCGTTTGCGCTCCCCATGTGGTGTTTGTGCCCGCATTTGTCTGCCGCTCCTTCCACAGGGGCTTACTGTGGTCTGCATCTGATATATGGATATAGGTTTAGTCTGTGGAATAGATTTAGCAAACAAATTCCTATTATTACAAGGCTTTTATTATCAGCGGCTTTCTACAGTATTCCGTTTTTGATTTATCAATTTTTTGTTTTTATGTGAATTATTAAAAGGCATAAAATTAAACGTGGCAAATTTAACAATTGTTCACAATTTGAACAGGGATTACTTCAGCAGTCTTGATATTCTGGTATTTTGTCACATAGTCATGTCAAGTTTTGTCACACTTCGCAGCATCTCTGCTATGAACAGATAATTGAATCTTGGCATTAAGCACTCCCCGAGGTTAAAGTGTTGAGCAACTATGCTCTTATGTGAAAAGGGCAAGTGTCAGACTGCAAAAATTCCTCACATTCTGTAAGTTGTCAGTGGTTTTGAAAAAAAAAAAAAAGAAACTTCTGTTTCTCTCCCCCCCCAGACAGAGATGATGACAGTGAGGAAGATGAGAATGAGGGTGCGGAAGAGGAGGAGATTGATGTTGTGACTGTGGAGAAGAGGCGTTGTGGTACTGCCAGGACCAAGGCTGCTATCAGTGGTCAGGCCACAGGTCGCCTCCCACAGGAGCTGATTCTGAAACGCGGGGCGCCAATCCACCAGCAACACAACTATGCTGCACCTTCGCCCTACGTTGAGGAGGAGGATGCCCCGGTGCCAGCCAAGAAGGCCAAGGGTGAACTGCCACGGTCCACCAAGGCTGGAGCTGTTGTGATCTCATCAGCGACCTTGAGGCACAGGAAGAACGACAGCCCGCGGAGCTCTGACTCGGAGGACAGCGAGAGGCGGAGGAACCACAACATTCTGGAGCGGCAGCGGCGCAACGACCTGAGATCCTGCTTCCAGGTCCTGCGGGACAATGTGCCTGAGCTGGCCCGTAACGAGAAGGCCGCTAAGGTTGTCATCTTGAAGAAGGCAGCAGAGTATATCCGCACACTAGAGGTCAAGGAGCACCGGCTACAGCTGGAGAATGAGCGGCTGCAAGTCCAACGGCAGGAACTGCTGAAGAGGCTCGAGCTGGCCACGACGCGCTGAGCGTGTCCCCCCCCACCTTAGGCCCCCCAAAAGGGCCCTCGCTGCCACGTTTGCACTTTTTTTGACGTTACGAATGTTGGGTTAAAGTTCAATCCAGTCACTACGACAGAGAAAGTACAGCGGAATGTTGCCCTTCCTACAAACACCATTAAAAATTCAGGTTAAGCTTTGACACAGGCCATACTGCTTCATGTCAGAGGTGTTGGGCTCACCCCGCAGACCTCACGTTGCCTTCACACATTCGCCACAAAGGGCAGTTATGCCATGTGTTTGTCACGGTTGTGATGCTAGGTTCATGTTTAACTTGTTTGTTTTCTCTGTTTCACCGGTGCTTAAAAAGTGGATGTATGCAGGTGCACCTTTATATTATACATCCTACACTTTCGTAAATACAATTTACACAGCCTGCCTTTTTGTAAATGTTTATTATGTTTTTGTCAAAAAATGCCAATACTAGACTGGAATTTTGTATACCTGAAAAGTACTGTAATACCTCAATGTTTGAGGATTATATTGGTAATATAACAATATATTGTTTTGTTTTTTCTTTATTATGTACCATACTAATTCTTACACATGTTTATACTTTAGTGTGATGTTGATACATACTAAATTTGATGCTTATATTTTCGTATGAAAATGAGTTTGGAGTAGATATTACTTTATCTTTTTTATTTTTTTTACACTATTCACATTTACCCTGCCTTTTTCATGTTTATATGTTTATATATTTGTTACTTCTGGGTGCATAGAACTGGGTAAACTTTTTTTTTTTGTTCGATTAAATATGTACATTTAGTGCTGCAGTTTATAGCACTTTGAAATACCTCATGTTCAAAAATAAATAGCTGAAAAAAGAAACATGCATTATGTATGCTTGAGTCATTAACTTCATCGAAGAAACCCTGCTGTATGTAATGTCCAGTCCACTGGACACATAGACATGATAGCCATTGTTTGGTATTTGTAAAAACCTTTAACTGGGACCACTTTTCCCTTGTGCCTCTGACCTTTACCAGTTAGATATTTTGTGGATGAGAAAAGAAGCACAGAAGTTCAAATGTCCCTTCAAATATATATTTTTTTTTTGTATGGGTTTAGCAGAGCGCATGTTTGTTTGCGTAGTGAATCGAAGGATTGCTTTGATTGACAGGATCAGGAATTAGAAGGCAAAGGGGTGCTTGCTCGTGGCTGGAGGAATTCGAGACATTGATTGCAGAAAAATCTGTAGCCAGCAGTCAGTACTAAACCTTGAATTTATCTTTTGCTTTCATCACTTGGTTTGGTCCTCAAGACATCCAGCCACGCTGGCTGGATATTGTTTTGTCTCACTCACGTCTTATAGGAACAGGAGTTGGGTTTCTAATGAAAGTGAGGATTTAATTCCCAGGGAAATGCAAGTCTCTTTGTACTCAGTTTGCCAAAAGGAGAGCAGAATTATTGAGAAAATGAATTTAGATAACTAGACAGTTGCTATGCAGATTGTTAGGAATGCTGCGTATTATCAGTAGTTGTTTCCATATGAGTTGCTTCAGATTACACTAGTTCATTCAGTTGGTTTGCTTGCCTATGTCATATGTCTATATATTTGTTACGTAACTGGGAGGACTAATCCCTTCAGAATAATGAAACAGTGACCACCATGCTGTCACTAACAGCTGCCATAGCATTTATACTAATTTACATTATTGCTGTTATTTAATTACCAATACACCCTAAGGAAGAACAATTCTACATTTGGCCATGTTCAATGTAATTCTGTGCTTTGCTTAAATAATTTTGTTTAAAATTGTTATAAACTGCATGTAGTCCTTTTGTGGGATTGAAATTGTACCTTGTTTGTGAGTCCAGAATTTTATCCACCATGCTATTTATGTTCTGCTTGAACTGACCCATGTTTTGATTTCCAATGTTGTGTTAAAATACAGATGACAGACACAGGAAATCAATATAACTAATGTGGAAGTAATTAAGATGAGATCTTTTGCACGCACAGTGCATACTTTCTGTAGTTTCTGCTTGTCTCATCTTCATGTGATCATCCCTGGTTTCATTGTGTGATTGATTTATGTTCCTGCCTGCAAATGTATCTCACAAAGCTATGTAAAAGGCATCACCATGTCTGTTAGTAAAACTCTCCGTTTAGATTGACCCCCCTGAGCAGATATAAAAGGTTACACACTCTCTGGCTCGCGTCGCATTGTACTCGCGGGGTTGCCATAGAAACTGACGCAGCTGCCGAGCAAGGAAGATCGGTTGTGTTTTTTCCCCCTTTTTTGGGGGGGGCGGGGGCAAATCATTCTCTGCATACGACCTGACTGCCAGCGGCACTACAGAATACAGCAGCAGTACTGTAGAAAGGTTTGAGGTTTGGGTTGCGTTTGCCTGTAGCTCTGCCCCTGAAAATAAGTAACAGCCAGGTGTTATCTGCGTCGCCTCACAGTGGACATATTTCACACTGAGGACTGCGGACAAGGAATGAAACAAAACTGAGGCCCCGTGTCCTCACATGGGGTCAAGTGCTGTGGTTCCACTCTGTGTTGACAATTCCACTGAGCTGAGGCCACGGTCAGACAGCCTGCTCACACTGAGTAAACAACAGAGTATAACTGTTTGCAGTAGAGGCCTAAAATAAGCTTTGTTTGGTCTTTGTGTGTGTGAACGTATTTGTGTGTGACATGCAACCGTTGGATGACTGCTGAAATGTGACTGGTACAGAAACATTATCTAATGTTATGTTATATATTGTTATGAGTGGGAGCACAACGCTTGGTGCTGTCCTTTCTAGTCAGAATCACCTACACAACAATTTAGGGAAACCAGGGACACTGTAGACAATCTCTATAGAAAAACAGAACATTCTGTATTGGTACTTGAATAAAGAGTCTGCCAACATTTAGAAGGTGCTCCCAAGAAAACAGGAGTAGAGCCCCCTAGAAACAAATGCACTGACTGCTTCACCCCTACTTTCAAGGTTTAAACTGGGGTATGTGCTGTAATTACATCATTACTGTGGGGTCACAGCTGTAGTGCTGGTATTGTGCCTCTGAAACACAAAGTGCACACATGTTCACAATAGTATCTAACTTGGTTGAAATGTCAAATAGTAAATGGGAGCACAGAGACTTGTGGCTTACTCTGTCTGCTGACCACAGTAGTCATTTGTCAGAAGAAATCTTTCTTGGTAGGTGTGAGTGTGAGTGTACTTTGTATGTGAAACATAAGAAGAAAACTAAAGAAGATGTTTTCACATACCATTCCTGACTACTTTTTACATTACCCCTATTCACTAAAATATGCACAATAGTAAAAAAAAAAAAAAAAAAAGAAATTAAACTAAAATAAATACTGGATGCCATCCCCTCTGTCCACTCTATGTTTGCCAGGCCCTGGTATTGATGCCAGGAAGAGCCATCTGCTGTATGGTGTTGCAGGTGCCGGGGGTGGTGGAGGGCCTCTGCTCTTCACAAAGTGTCATAATATGACACAAAGAGCTAATGTTCCACTGTAATTGCTAAACACATAAAGAGGAACCCGCCAGAGCGTATGATCAAAGTTTTTTTTTTTTTTACCGAACTGGGTGACATTTGCATACAGATGGCAGCGTGGAGGTCGCTGGTCGAGCATGGGGGGCCACTCTGAGGGCTGAGCAGAGGCAGGGACTGGTGCATGTAATCTTCGTACAGCCGCCGTGAGTGACCCAAGGCACAATCACACACACACACACACACACACACACACACACAAACACACACAAGAGGGACCAAAAATGTAAACATAATGTACGTACACACACACACACACACACACACACTCTCGGTATTTACTGAGGTGATGGAGAGTGTACTCTGTTGAAATTCCTTGAAATGTGTTTCTAGCACCTTTCTTGGGAAAGATGTCCTTGGTACAAATGGTACAAATGGAAGAATGCAAGAGGGGAGTGAAACATGTTAAAACAGGTATCTTATTTTTCACTGTCAAGCTGTATAGGCTACAATCAGTGTAGGAACAGAAACAGGACGACAGCTTTTTCTTTTTGTTATTTGTTTGTTTTATACTACATTAATGTTGCAACTTTGTTAGATTCATGTTGCTATGGGTATGAGCTCCGGATAGGTAGATAAAAATTAACACTCTATGAATGTAATAAATACTGATAGGTAAAACAAACACTGCTTTAGTCAGGCTGAATCAGACATGTAAAGTGGGTTTGTAAGGAGACAATTTAACATGTCTGGCAGAAGCTGTAATGAACACGGGTACGGAAAATTGCAGAAATCCCCAAAAGATTCAAAGTATTAAGAACACATTCAAAATTCAATTTAGATTTGTAATTGCTTTTAAGTTTGCCTCTCAAACGGTTGCAGAAACAGTATCCTAAATTAATACAACTTACAATTTTAAAGACATTAGATAAATTAAAGCTGAATATTATCAGCAGTTTCTTAGCAAGTTAAATTAGGAGACCTTTTAATCCTGCTGTTATTTAATTTTGGTTTTTACATTTTCCTTTTATGAAGTATCATATGGTTAAAAAGTCAAATTATCGTTAAAAGCGTTGGTAATAACCACATACTTTGAAATATTAGATAGTACTTTCATTATGATAATTGTATTTGCATGCAAACACTTCCACTGTTGAGCTTGTTTTGAGTTATCATCATTGCGCCACAGATCGACTGGAATAACACGTTATGCACCCAGGCTTGTTGCAGTGTTTGAAATCAGTTCAATATAGTTACATAATCAAAACGGTTGAATAAATTGCTGGAGGCTGCAAACGAATAACTTGTAATGTAACTTCTCATAGTCACATGACTGCAGTAACTGAGCTGCAGTGGAACCAAAGAACAAAGGAGATGTGTTACCAGTTAAATGTGGCGATCAGTCGAAACATCTGATTTTCCCTGTGTTCTTATTGAACCTTTCTGCAACTTATCTGATGCAGCTGAATTGGCTAAAGGATGCATTAGCAGAGCTCGTCCTGGGGTTCGAGACATATCCTTCATGTTATATTACCAGTACAATCCTACATGTCCTTAACTAGGTTTCTACCCACTTTCTCTATTAATGTCTATTACCATTCAGGCTCTAAAAGTGCACTGCAGTAGTAATACACACCATATCGTTACATTGAGGCTGATAATTTTAGCAAATTTGGAATACTTAAGAATGGCTCAGAGGATGAGCAGTTATTGTTACATTATATGTGTGGCATTACAGGTTGAATCAAACCCCTGCATTGTGTGCCTAAGATACAACAGTGAGCTCTTTTCTTGTGCCAAAGACATGCAACAAAGCTACATTGCTATGACTTGTGGGTAATGAACATGATATGTACTGGTCATAGCAGTGTCTAGTGGCAGAAATCAGCCTTTGGTTTAGACTCTTAACCTCGGAGGACGGATGGTTACCCCTCACTGCTGTCTTCTCTCCTCACCCTCTTCTACATAAGCCTCTCACCACGTTTGTGCCAAAAGGAGGCTCCAGGACTCTGCAGTCACTGGTAGAGGTGTTGTAGCTTATGTGTTAAATAAGTAAATTAACAGGTAAATTGGTTGGAACCTGCATAAGGCTCTTCAGCTGTTTTTACTTCATTTGGTTCCATTCTGGCTTGGAATCATCAGAGCCAGACCCGACCGCACCATGGCAACGCTGCTTTTAGCGGCGGGTCTGCAGCAGTAACTCTGCAGAGGCCCGACAGCTGAAGCTGGAAAATGTAGGACACATCAAAGCAGAAGTGAGGTTAATGAAGCAAAAGCGAGGCCTTCTGAGCAGCACTTTGTTCACCTTGAAATTTAATGCCAATTACCAGATCCTTCCTCCTCACCTGCCCTGATATGAGTCATGTATGACTCAGATTTAGGGTGGCAGGAAACTGTTCCACATTTGAGAAAAGGTGACAGAGAAAGCCACTGTTCAGCAGGTGCACTTGTGGTGTCGATTTTCACGTGTAACTGAATTCTACTTAGTCCATATGGGATTTAAGTCAGATTTTTGTTTGCTAAGTACATTGTACACTTATATCCAATATGACAATCTAAGGCCACCTGGGTATACTTTTTCATAAAACATTTTCTGAAGCAAGAACAAATATTTACAAAAATTACCACTTATCATACTTTCCTCAGTAAATGCAATTAACCTTATACAATTTTTTACAATTGCTTTTGTTTCCTGGACTGGAAATTATACAAATCTTTTAACTAGGCTTGCTGTCTGTATGGCTTCCTGATGCCAATTGAGCCTCATTAGTGACATCACAATCAAATAAACAATCTTCAATCAAGCTTAATATACTGCGTTACATCATTTACGTGTAGGACATTGTGACAGTCCTCCAACATTTCCTTCTTTATGCAACATTGCAAATACCTAAAACACAAGAACAAAATTGTGTATTTGTTAATTCAAAAAAAAATGTTCATTATTTACAATGTATTCTATTTTCATCCACGTGACTTAACTAAATGGCAACATGCCATTTGTACTCAGAATTCATTTCTGCACAGAATTTTGGAAGGATTGATCTGAGCCAGTATGTACCAATTTTTTTTTGAGGTTCTGATTAATTAATTGGTTATAAAATAAATAAACAAAATGTTTTACTGACAGCACTTCGCAAGAGGAAGTGAGTAAGTTTTTCTTTTACTGCTTGCAGTCTTTCTGTCACATTTGGTTCACAATATCTGGTTCAAAAGCTTTTTTTATCAGAAAAGGACTCATCCTGAAAGCAGATTCAAGTCCCTATTACTCACTTGACTAGAAAAGGACATTAATTGCAACTTCAACAGAAAAGTTAGGGCAAAGATGTATTAGTGATCTACAGCCTGAATGTTACTTGGTGAGTGCTTTAGAAAGAAAAAATTTTTCTGGTCTGCTATTGACCTGAATTATTTTAATAGAAATACCCAGCTTTATACACGACTAAGATTTAAATATTTTTCTATTATAATTGTCTATAATTTAATTGCCAGGTCCCACTAAATATGAAGTACCCTGGTACTTCCTGACATCCTCCAGTCTCACTGACAGAGAAATGAAACACTTCAACATTTCTAATTTCCCAAAGAATACCTAATGTTTATTTTTATACGTAGCTATTCATTTTCCATACCGCTTATCCTATTAAAGGTCATGTGAAGCCTGGAGCCCAACCCAGGAGACACAGGGTGCAGGGCAGTGAACACCTAGGGCAGGGCACCAACCCACTGCAGGACACTCACACACACACACACACACACTACGGGTCTTTGGACTGTGGGAGGAAACTGGAGAACCCAGAGAAAACCCACCAAGCACAGGAAGAACATGCAAACTCCACGCACATAGACTCAAGGACTCAAGGTGGGCCTGGAGGTGCGAGGCAACAGCACTAACCACCACACCACTGCGCTGCCTAGGTAGTTGTTCAACTTAGCAATTTACAGTAGGAATCCGCATAATATAATATTACAGTGAGGAACTGTGAAATATGGAAAACAGCAAGGCCGTTACAGGAACAGAACAGGGTAGGAACATGGCTACAACAATCAGTGCTTCATTTTAAACCTGACATTAAAAGTTGCTTCAACTTTGTGTGCTTGTCTTTGCTGATGTCATGTTTGGGGGGGGGGGGCATTCCAAAACCCAATGTAACAATGAGCCGTTATTTGCAACACTACTGTACTAAATTAGACGTTTTATTTTTAAATAAAAACAGCCTTAAAAAGAAAGTGTTAACAAAACAAAGGCATTATGGGTGGAAGGCCATAGCACAGCTGATGACAACAAAGACTCCGTCTGCCTGATTGTCATCACCATGGCATTGCCGGGGGAGAATGAGAGGCGTCGACCCTGACTGGCATATTCATTCAGGGCGGTTTGAGGCCATAAGATGTCACTTAACTTGTTCTATTATTATGCTTGCCCATGTTTAATTGGGGAAATGTATTTCTTGCCGTTTTATGAAATGAAACAGTTTCATTGTGCTTTTGTTGTTGTTTTTTTTTAAACCCAAATGTGCCCCCCCTTTACTCACCCCAACCTAAAACTCCCAGAAGTGTTTATGTGACCTTCTCACCTTCTCATTCCTTCACTCTTCCACGCTTGAGAGCTGAGAGCTTGTTTTGGTCACATGACCTTCCTATTTTTGTGCAGAATGGGGTTTGATGAGCGATGCATAACAATGAAGACACCTAGGGTCCCCACAGTCGGCCCCCTCCCCCCCCACCAGACTCCACACTGTGTTCACCTCCCTCCATGCCACCAGGGAAGAACCTTTATCCCACGCTCATTCACAACTTGTAAAAAGAACTTTAAACACAGCAGGGAATTTAATGGATTTTTGCCCATTGATACAAACTATGTCTTTTATTTCTTAATGGTTAGAGTTAGCAAGATGGTTAGCAAGATGATATCTGTTTGAGATAACAGTAGCTAGAGCGATAACATTGGTGGTTTCTGAAATATCATCTAGGTTTTTAAATTGCAAATCCTGGATTTTATTATCACCAGTAATCTGGATTAGTATCAGTAGTTTTACTGGTACATATGTTAAATACACCCAAATCCCCATCTAAAATCTCTACCAATTGATGAAATCAAAAAGACATTGAAAACATAACCATAAATCCTATGCCAAATATTACAAACCTTTTTGTATTTTTTGAACTTTTGGAGTTTTTAAAGTGTGAGGCACAAAAAAACATTTTATTTGCAAGATTTAAACAATGAATTATCTCAAATAAGCACAGGTCTGCGCTGACAGATTCCTCACAACAATAGTGGCTGTGTTCCAAAACAGCAGGGGGCTATTTTGACACTGTGATTTGTTCACACCGTGATTGTCATGACGGTCCCTGCTAGCACAAGAGCCTGGATTTTGTTCCGACTTTGCCAATTTCTCAGGGGCTGAAGAAGCCTCCATCTCAAGCCATGTGTTTAAGCATCATTTCTTTCTGACAGCCGTTTCAGTCAGTCACTACAGCACTACTAACAGCCAGCTAGACAGATACACCAGCAGGTTGTAATTCATTCATTCACCACGGCATGCTCCCACATGGCCCTTACAGCACAGGAGGAAGATTATATTCTATGAGGAAAAAAAAAACAGATTAAAGAGCCACGAATCACAAGGAGACCACAAGTGAGACAGCTCAGAGAGTGGGTGAGACTGTTACAGCGCTGAGCCGAGCAGTGAGACAACTGTGTGTGCCTGTCAAAGGCTTGTCTCACCACAAAATGGAAAATGGAGAAAGACAGATAACACATCATAACATTTAACACACGCAGAGGTCCTTGTCTTGAATAAATGTTAATTTGTAAAATTTCTCTTAGCTTGTATGTTTAGTCATGTGTGGCATGTAGTGCCAAACAATGTAGCCAATAAACAAAAACCTCAGTGAAGAGGTAAGCTTTAATTAAGTTGAGATGGGATTTATCCTATTGTGCAAACATTTTCAAATTCACTCATTTGTCCTTTATGAATATGTTCCATTCTTACGTTAGTCATAAAAACTCTACTACTGTGATTTTAATATGTGAAGTACATGTTTCAAAGAAATACCAGTTTGCAGCTAACTAAAATGTATTAGAAGAAATTACCATAAATCAAAAAATTGTTATACAGTAATTTTTTAAACTTTATTCATTCCAGGGAGATGTTACTTCTCTACATTAAACCCAGCACCCTGAGGTGAGCCGTAATCAAACATTTGTCAGCACCTGGTGAGCTAGCGCGGAGTATCTTGCTCAGGTACAATTCAATTCAATTTATTTTTATATAGCGCCTTTTGCAACAGTGTGCCTCAAAGCGCTTTACACAGAAAATTGAAGAAA
>JABJVR010000088.1:64956-80353 GCA_025773905.1 Chitala chitala | reverse complement strand
AGTCACAACCAGACCTGGTTGGTGGAATGTGTGATAGGTGGTGCCTGCAACCGCGAGCGTGCACAGATTCACACCACCCCCCCAAACTCTGCCAGCCACAGCTCTACCTGTTGTTCTGCATTCACTTCCTATTTCACCTCAAACACAGATGACAGCCTGCTCTATTAAAAAGACACCAGCTGTTCTACCACTCCCTACTTAAATTGTGTTGTCCTTGCCAGACAAAGTAAAAACCCAGACACAAAAATACCTTTTTTTTTTTTTTTTAATTTATTTCCATTGTGTTAATTACTTAAAATATCAGCTCCAGACTGAATCTTTAAGGCAAATAAATTTCTGGTAATGACCTGCAGGGTTCAGTATCATGTCCTTCCAATTGCTTATCTTTTCATTTTTATCACACTTCATTAAACACACAAACACTCCCCACCACTGTGAATCAGTTTATAGAAGGCCTTGCCCTTGGGACAAGTATGGCGACTGACAAATAAACATCTTTAACAAGTCAATGAACAGCTGAGCCCCTGGGATGGGGCAATACTACTCATTTAAGGTAAAGCTTGGTAAACAGGTTTTACAAAAGAAGGTATCTTTCAGTTCAGCACACCTGTTTCCCCACACCTAACAATCAGGCCTATGCTGCTTTTCTCATGACCACAAAGATGGAATGACATAATTTCAAAATATTTGCACTCGGTCCAATAGGAAAGCTGAAAACCTTGGACAAACCAAACTCCCTATTGTACCCTACCAGTGACTTACAATCGCATGGCCCAGGCTGAAGGACAGCAGCAGTGCAGCCCAAACAATGTGTTCTGCTCTGCTGCCCAGGAACACAGCACTTAGCCTGACCTGCTCAGCTTCAGCTTCATACATGGAAAAGACAACGCAAGCCACTTCCGTTAACACGTCCTCATTTGCCACTGCTGTCTCTTATAGAACACACACTTTGCAGTCAATTTTCCCCCCTTTTCACAGTCTACAGACTCCACACAATAAGATAGCAGATAAAAATATTTTTAAAATGTAAAATAGTAATTAAAACTCTTCATTAGTACAGCTGTAATGTAATTTGTGCAATTCAAAACTTCCATCCACTACCTCTTAGAAAAACTGAATTGACAAAATGAAAGCCCTGTTGTTGTTCTTGCTACTGTTTTGCCTCCCCTAAGTAAACCTGCAGTGCTTTCATTTTGCAAAAATAATCAAAGTTTATATAGGCCAAAGAAATAGTCCCTCACTATGAGAAAGTTTGAAAGTGATTGGATTTCAATGGGCCAACAGAACAAATTTTCCTCATAGTGAGGGACTATTACTTTGGCCTATATAAACTTCAGACCATGATAACCCAGGCTGTCCCAAGCCCAACCATTATCTGCATAATTACATGGAAGAGGATTTAAGATTAGTTTCAAGATCCAATCTCAGACTGAATCAGAGAGCCATAATACCAGCTTCTGTGTAGAGCAATGTTCTAAAGCACTAATAACAGAACAAACAGGGCCCTTATCAGCCTGCCCTCAAATGTGCACAGAGAGTAGGTTTTGTATGGTCTGAAAGAGTCACAGGTGCACTGGGGCAGGTAATTGCTCACCTGCTCTTAATTAGCTTCCAGGTAAGGTGAGAGGTGATTGTTTGACAATGTGTTTGATGAGGTGTAATTTAATACTGGATTTGTTGTATGTCAACAAATAGTGTGGGTATAGATTACATAAAATAGCACTGATACCAAATACTTTGTAATTTGGCCAAAATCCTTAATACTTGTGCCATTAATTTCTTAATATTATTAAAATGAAAAAGTTAAACAACTGTAGTGTTAGTAAATTTTTGGTAAATTGTTATACAAACGCTGATTTTGCTGAAGTATGCACATTGACTAAGTAAGTGACAACAAGGTAGATTTCATTGTCATACAAGGACTCATTAGTATTCATTCTGTAACCCAGGTGGCCCAAACCAAATACACAGTAGTTCATCTGTGCCTTTCACAGTCACACTGATTCACACTGCTGAGTACCATCAGTCTTACAAAAGATTTAAATATGTGTAAGCTTGGTCTGGCTTTTACTCTGCTGTTGATATAGTAGGGCCCCCATATCCACTGAACCGCTATTTGCTTATCCACTTAACTGCGGTAAAAAAAATAATAATAATAATTAAATATAAAAATTACAAAAATATGCAGTTCATAACTTTTAAACCACATGACAATCAAGTATACAGGCAAGCGTAAACGGGATGAGGGCACGCTGAGTGCCGCCTGTACCGATTCATCTCCTTTCTTTTGGTAACAGTTGAAGCTCATGGGGATTGCACAGAGTGTTTGTGGGAAACCATAGTGTGGAGTAGACAGTAATGATGGATGAATTTTGATAGTGAAAAAAGTGATATATTTACAAGTGAGTAATTACAACCCAGCAACACATGTCTTCCAGGAAGTTACTTTTATACATAATTATAAAAGTGACATTTACACATACATATATTTTCCCAAACTGGAGACTTCCTTCTACGTCTTTTCATTGGATCTTCAGCCCAGTGACATCCCCTAACCCAATCCTTGGTCCCAGTGGTGGATTAGATGCAGGTTATTGTCATCAGGACAGTCTCACATGTGTAAAAACAACAGAATTGGACCTTGCTGATCCAGGTCTGTGGAGGACAAGGCAACCTCATTGATAGCAATTAGGAAATTCCTCCTTAAGTTCTGTCAGAAACAAGCTGTCTTCACAGAGGAGAGCAAACCTCAGTCCTATTTAGTGCAGAACCTTGACTGTGCTATCGAGCTTAGTGTTGTGTTGTATGAATTAAACACAAAAAGAGACAGACATCTCAAATGTCTGTTTGTCTATTTCTTTCTTACACCGAAACACCCACAATCCTTTTCCCACAAAAATATAAGCGCTAAAACCCACCAATCACTAAATGGGGTAATGTACAATAGGCGCCATGTGTGACATAACACTTAGCATGGCTGGCTGGTGACAAGACAGAAAAGCTGAACAATATATGTGTGGCTAATCTGCATTAGCTGTTTTGACAGTCAAATCTCATAATGCATCTTAGGAAAAAAATGGTAACTGTGGCAGGAATGCCAGAAAATATGTGGGCTTCACTGACAGAAAAATGATATATATATAAGGCTTGATTCCAGAGCATGATACTTGATTCCAATTGCTTTCTGAATTTTATATATATATAATTCAGAAAGCAATTGATCATTGCTTAAGTTCTATGTTTCAGTTGTGTTTCACGTGTTGAGTAACAGCATTTTAAACTGAAAATGATTAACACCTAATTAATTCAAAACATGTTAGTGTTAATATCTCATAGCACTAAAACAAAAATAATTAAAACCTTGATGATACAACTGATTTAAACAATTGCAAAACAAATTTTCTTTGCGAACCAACTGAGAATAAATGAGCGCCCATCACTGCAATTTGCATTCCGCTCACTTTTACTCAAGCCACATTACTGTGAAGGAGGGCATGTGTTTTAAATTCAAATCTTTTAAGGCAGCAACACGCTAACACAGTTGAATCCATTGTGAGAGCGAGGCATATTGTTGAAGTCATATGTTAGCGGTTTGAATGCATAACATCAATTAGAGGCAGCTGTTGCTGTTGTGCCATAATGGAGTGGATTGAATTTATTGCCTGCTTCGCCGTGTGGCTTGTTTGATGTGCAGGTAATTAGGAAGTGAATGATTTCCTGTGGACACAGATTGGCAACTCCTAGATTAAAGCAGGGAGAACGGCACACAGCTGATAGCTTGTGTCTATGTATTAAATGGCTGTGGTTTTTTTTTTCTCTTCTTCCATTGACATGTAAATTGGAGCATGAAAGACACTTGTAATTTGGGGTCAATAAAGGCGGGATCTTTGAAGAACCACTCCGTGTGGCTCATTCAGCAGGCCAGCGGAACGCTTATTAGGGCCTGAATGGTGCGAGGTCGTCAAATGGACGACCTCGGCGCCTCCTGGTTCGACCCGCGTGTTATGCGCGTTAAGGTCTGAGCACTTGGGCCTGTAGTAAACGTCGACCCAATGGGCCTTCTGTCTGCAGGCCAAACAGAGGCCTGTGCCAGCGCCAGGGAGACCAGAACTTTTCCTTTGTTTGTTTTTCAAATCTTCTCTTTTCATGGCGGTAATTTACTGCACCACAGCGACACGTGCAAAAATCCCTCTCGAACTCGATTATTTTATCACACTTAATTCAGATGTGACACATACCAATAAAGCATTTTATCTGTGTCTTCAATGAGGTAATACACACTGCCCAATGACAAATAAAATGAGAAGGGGCTTTGTTCCTACATGCCGAAGGAGTTATGTGCTTAACTCAAGGAGTTGTTTCAATAAAAGTATACTGCCACATAGAGGAGTGAGTGTTAAACTGTAACCTCTGAAATGTGCATAACACAAAAGCATCTGCTTGACATCTGAAAGGAAACAGTTAAACAAGAGCAACTTCTAGAAACTGTAAAGTTAATGTTCAAGTGATCATTTAAAAATCACCTTTGAGGTTTCAGAAACAGCAGTTGCTATCAGATAAATATGAGACTGATACACTTGCTTTTCTTTAAAGAAAGTCTTTTTCAAATCATTACTTTTAGGGTGTTAATAGTATGATTTACTAATAGACGCAGCTATGTATGGTTAGACTATTGGTTTATTATTTTGAATACTTTGCAAATTACTAAATTTTTGGACTCAATCAGTACAATTCTGTTTTATTTATCACTGGTTGCCATGACAACAATGTAGCTATCGCTCTGTTGCGTTGTTTCAACTCTGACCCCAATGGCATAAGCCATGACCCCATGCTGTTAGCTGAGGGGAACACATTGCCCTTTCAAACCGCCTGACTTCAGGGTTCACAGTGTAAAATCGGTGGCTGTCGTTCCTTAGTAGTCAAATGTTGAACACGGGTGGGGGAGGGGTGGCGGATGAAGTTTTAAGTTACTGCTTGCTGATCGATAAGCCTTCTTAATCTTTGCTATGAAACATATGTAGCCTATTATCAGTTTATCTAAATTAGCCACGAATCCATGATCCAACCAATAGTTACCATTTACATAATCTTCAATCACAAAACAATGTTCAGAATGCTTCTGAAGAAGAATTAATCAAATCCATTTGCTATAATGATTCAGTGTTGTGCACTATGGAATGGGTTATAAACAGAGGAAATTGTACCCGTTTGTAAGACAATGACATGCAGACTTTATGTGCGTCTGCTCACTGCCATCCCCTCACACTGATGTTACACAGAAAGACAGTAGTCTCTTAAAGCGTTGCTGACTTGTAGGTGGTGTCCTGATTAACTCATGAATCTCACCCTTTGTGTACCTGTAATGGGGGGTAAAAGGGGGGGTAGCACATTACAAAACACAGATGACATTCTCACTTTTATGCGTTCCTTGATTACCAGTCAGTTCAGGACAGCAATTACTGTTCAATGCATTGATCGGCCTTATGTGCGCGAACCATTAGAATCATATTAAGTGACATGCTGTGGTTTGTTGTGTGAGTCTCCGCTCTGCTGCATTTTGGTGTTGACCTCACTGACCAAGCAGAACTTGTCAACAAGACATGTTCCTGCTCCTGTGACTGCATCTGGCCATGTAGTGAACGGATCTGCTACTTGAGACGGGGCATAAACACTTACTTCAAGTGTAGGAGTGTTCACATTGTTAATCTTCTGTGTTTGCTGACTGTTACGAATGCAGCAAAGCATAAACAACCCTGTAGGCTGATGGTTTAGAAGCAGCCCATTAGACTGATTTGCCAAAACATGGCTTTTTAAAAACGCTTTTGCTAACATCTGAAAATGTTTTTACAAAATACAGCTTTATTCTGGCTATCAATTAAATTTTCACATGCTTTTTATCTATGTTCACTGCTGCGTCCTATCCTTGAACAGTATACTGTACACAGTCAGAATTTTGTAGAAAGGAATGAGTAATTTACAATGTATGTCTAGGCTCTAGGCTCTCAAAAGTCAAGGCTCTTGAATTGTTCCCTCGCTGAGCTTGCGACAATGACATACTACATGCCTCGAAACCATGACAAATAGCTACCGATTAGTTATACCTACTCCTCTCTGCAGTTCTCTTGACATTATTTGTGTATAATGGCCAAGAAAAAGACTTGGGAGATGCTCCATCTTTTCTTCTTCGATAATCACTAGAGGTTGGTTAGGAGGCTTCTGTAGGAACACAGCACTCCTGCTCTCCTGTGTGTCACAGTGTTTTGCTGAGGATTCTGGGAACTTCAGAATAGTTATTGAAAAAAAATAACTGCACCAGAAGTGCAGAATTTCTGCTCTTTGTTCCCCCACTGTGGCCTCAGGGCGCTAACCCGGCCCAAATGGGAACCCATCTCCCCCAGTTCAGGTCATGGACAAAAGAGCTGTACAGACGACCCTTTAAATCCCTAAATAGTCAGCACACAATGCGTGGAAGAATGGCACCAGGGACAAAGGGCAGTGCTCACAGTGGAGCTCAGGGTGACAGATCGGATCCGACGCATGAACGTGGGCTTGTTGTGGGCCTGTGCGGGTCGCAAAACACCCCTGCTGTGAGCCCAATAGTCCTGGCACTGGGGCGCAAAAGGCCCGGTCCGACCCGCAAACAATTAGAACACACTAACTAGCCATTATCTGACCCTCACAAATAACATGGTGATTGATATGGGAAGTGCACGGGATGCAATTTCTGCTGACGGACCCAACCATTCTTCTTTGTGGTTCGAGGCAGGCCTCACCTCACCTCAATGCAGATCCTTAACATGTGATTTACACTGGTTTTAATGCCAATTTTATATACATAACAGGTTTACCTTCAACTTCAAAGAATGGTTTTTAAGTATTTAAAAGTATGTGTGTCTTTTAAAAAGTGACATGAAGAATAGAAATCTTAAAATGGGGCTGAAATTTTGAAAAAAGTGTACTTTGTGTCACTTATTTTTGCTCTTTTGAAAACCAAAAGAGAAAACACATATGTGGCTATGCAGTATACTGCATAATATTATGATGGAGGGAAATATTCATTAAAATGGATAGGTAGAAGCTAGGCTGAAGCAATTCACTTATTTAATTTATCACTTGCATCAGCAATCAGACCACAACTAGTTGGATGCTTACAAACATCAAAAAGGGCTGTTAATAAACTGGATGCCACCCAGAAGGCTGCAGGTTTAGGTATTGCAGTAGTGCACTGATAAGCTTTATTTGGCTTAGTAAAAATGTGTACTTGTAGTAAAATATTATGAATTAATGTACAATTTTACCCTTTAACTTTCACAATAAAAAACCTGCTGCCCTTAACCAAAAGAAGTCAAAAACTCAGCATACTATCAATACGGTAGTATAGACTACCCCACATTATGAGGAGCATTTTCCCCTGAAAAATGCCTGGTAGGTTGGATTTTGAAACCATAATTATCATAAATTTAAATGGGAAACACCTATTTATGCTAAAACAACACCAGTCCCATTATTACTTATTAGCTGTCACAACAGACCTCAATAAGACATTTTGTATTCACCTTGTCTAAGGCATTCTTGCTCACACGCTCTCGTTAAAGCCTCTTCCAGTCTCTTGCCATGTCATGGCAGCACTCACAAACAACGCAGAATGCAGATGCAGTACACAGTTGAAATGTAGTTCATCATTACAACAAACAGTACCAGCAGTAGTAAATAAAGAAATGGATGAAAACAGTGCCAATAAGATCACACCAAGTAAATGAGGTGACATCATACGGTAAGGAAAACAATTCTCCTTTTGCTAGCAGACACACTAGAGGAAGATCAATGGGTTGTTGGCAACATCTCTTTGTTAAGCTGCCCTTTGCACTTAATCATGTTCAGTTTTACTTTCAAACTCATGGCATTCCTATGGTATTTGCCTTTTCATTTCCTTACCTACTTTTTTAAAAAACGTTTTTAAAAAGCAGTATGAATGAGACTATCATTCACTATAAACAGTGGCATGGATTCATTTCGACTTTGCGGGGCAGGTACTACTTTTGGCATATGATCCACTGTATGATTAAAGTAAGCAGGATGCACCGTGATTGAGGTGAGAGTTCACTCACCTCCAAATCTATACCTATGGCTATTAAAAAACACCCTAGGCAGGTAAAGCACCTATGTATGATCAGCTGCACAAGTGCAATGACAAAGTGGTTGTCCTTGTGACAGTGAAGAAATTTCTTGTAAGCCAAAATATGGGTATGAAATAAATGTCTTTATCCAGTGGAACTCTTCTATGCCAAACTGGTGTTTTGTCAGGGCTGGAAAGGCCAAGTTCCCAGCGCAGACCCAAATGCAGGCACAACAGGCCAACTTCGGGGTTTCAAAGATTTACTTACACACCACTGAGTCCAGGTAGAAGAACACAGTGATACAAGGCATCGTGAACCTAGGGACCAAAAGGCTTTTCCCACAATCTCACAATGAAGACAGAATCTGTTTTAATAAGTCTGAGTACAGTGAGGAAGGCTTGACTTGAACAGCCAACAACCAGGCAAGGAGTGAGGGTACAGGCCCCTCTGTAAGTACTGGGCTTGAACACCAGGCAAGGAGTGAGGACACAGGCCCCTCTGTAAGTACTGGGCTTGAACACCAGGCAAGGAGTGAGGACACAGGCCCCTCTGTAAGTACTAGGCTAGAACACCAGGCAAGGAGTGAGGACACAGGCACTTCCTTAAGTACTGAGCTTGATGAAGGAAATGGGTGCAGGTGAGCAGGAACAGTGAGGGAAGAGGGAAGTGGAAGGGCAAAACCTGGCCTGGAGCACCATGGAACAGCGACTAAATAGAAATAACCAAAGTAGGCAGCTGAGGTACTGTCACATGCTTCTCATGAAAAAATGTATTACTAAAACTCACGTGCATTTTTTTCCTCACTCACTTTCAAGCTGCAAATATCAACAAGAGTAAAGTCAGTTGACTGGGTTTGGAAGAATTATGAAAGGACAGCCAGGAGCTCTTTGTGGAGCAGAGCTTTTCACTTCCAACAGCAGTATTCAGACCCCTTTGACCATTAGGACATTTGAAGGTGTTCCACATGCTTGGGGTTTACTTAGGGGGAAAAACAGGTAATGCAATAGGTTAAAAAGCAAATGCTATGTAAATCGTATAGGTTCATACCTCAGTAGGAGCACAAGTCATCCTAAATCTAATGAAAAATGAGAGGGTATTTAGTAGCTCAAACCACAATAAAAAAACCATATACAGAAATTAGATTCTTTGTCTAGTTCAAAAAATGCAGAAGCAGTTGCTGGAGTCCTAATCTCTTTGGCAAATGATCAGCATGAGCTCAGTTCACAGTCACGGAAAAATGTGAGCGTATGATTTTTTTAATGCCATCGCAGGCTCACACGGGGCCGCGAGGTCCCGACGCATTCCTGTTTTATAGCCTTTCTGAGTGAGACGTATTGCTGTGATCTGATACCACTGTGGCGCAAAATCCGTTTGAAGTGCGATCCTCTTTCTGCTGTGGACACACGATCCAGGTAATGGTGCCGATTGTAGGGTTTCGGGGGACTTGAGGGGGTAGGGTGGGGTGGGGTGTGTGTGGGAGGGGGGTGTTGTGGCATTGAATGGACTTGACAGGAGGAGATGATGACACAGACAAAAAAGTCAAAGAGAGCTAAAAACAATGGAAACCAAGAGCTTAGCCTGAACTAGTATTTTGACCTTTCTGCAGAAACAGGTGTCAAACTGTATGAGGCGGAGTACTATGACGCATTTACAGGTGAATGGAGGTTCTCACAGCAGAGGTGCAATTTAAAATCATAGCAAGGCCTTGGACCCACACCTGCCCCAACCAAACATCTTCACACTTCACACACATTTCTGAGGACAAGAGTTTAACCCACAACTATAGAAATTTGAGATAACTGTGGTACCCGATCAGTCGCCATAGCACCCTAATCAATGACTTATTTTTATTTGTTCATTAGTCTGTGATTATGCCTTTTCCACTCTGGGTCCGAAACACAAAATGAGTAAACGAGCAAGTTATCAGTGAAGCAATGTTTTTGTAAGTCACCATAAAATTGCCAGAAAATAACTCATGTAGTTCCAGAATGTTATAAATGTTCTGATAATGTAACAAAAACTACTGGTGTTGTGTCATGCTAGTAAGGAAACGTGTTCCAGGGCAGGGTCCCTGAATAAGCATTCTCTGGATATCATAGCAAAATAATGTCAGCAGAAGTTAAGCAGTTTAACATGTTCCTAAACACAGAAAGAAGTGGCAGTAGATCAAGTACACCAGCTTGCCGTGTGCTCTCAAATAAAAAGGTAACAACAATGACCTGGATGCTGACCTAACTGTAGTCAGGTGCTCAAAGCAAAGCTGTAAACTAATTCTGTAGCTTCTATTTTGATAAAACAAGCAATTTCCTCAGCTGAACCATGATCAAGTGGCACTATTGATATTGACAACAAAACATAACCCCCCTACTACCAAAAAAAAATTCAGTCTGTTGCAGGTTCCATTTGAGGTACCCGTAAGTCCACAAAGCCCCCCGAGATGGGCCACCATGGAAGCCCGCAAGGCGGTTGGACTTCAAGGAGCCCCTCTTCAAAGCCTTCCGTCGCATTTGAAAAACGCGCTGCATTCAGGCCGTGCGGATTTCCCCTTTGTCTCTGCCCATCAGAAGCGAGTGACATCTTGAACGCCTCAAGAAGATTAAATGGCAGAGCTCAGTCGGAAGCTGAGGAGGAGAAAGGAAAGGGTCGAGCATTATGGAGCAGCTCCTTTCTGGTCCATGAAAGAGCATTCAAGGAGGACTATTGGGAGAAGAAGGCTCAGATAAAGCACACAATGGCAGGGAGAAAGGGAGAACGCAGAGGGAAACCGGGGGGGTTGGGGGAGCGGGCAGGGCCCCGCTGAATGCGGATTAGTGCAGCTTCACGACGAAGAAAGGGGAACCTCAGTTGAGATGAAAATGAGGAGTCACCACTCCGGTCGTCCAGTTCACCAGGCAGCAACAAAGCATTATGGGACGTACTTGACATAACACCCTTCCAGGCCATGTTGAGCCGCATCACAGGGCAAGGAAAAGCATATTTCAACTTATTAAACATTTACAAGAAAGCCAGCCCAACCTTTTTTTTTGGGTGGGCGTGGGGGGATTGGGCGTAGGCTACAGAAGCACTTTAGGAATGCATCTTGCTTTGGCCATTAAATCAGCTCAGCGTCTCTTGAGTTCCATGCCTGACGTTGTTTCACCCCTCACTGGCAGTTTGTGGAGACAATAATGTTAAAATCTGCCCAATTACATGCGTAGTCTCTTAAGGGTCCTTTGAAATGTGAGTGAAGCCCAATCAGACGCTGGCACTTAGAATAGATTATTCTGCATAGGATGACACGTAATTACCGGCCACCATGGGAATTTCTACATCTTATTGTCATATGGTTTTAAAATGCTTAAATTACAATATTTTAAAGTATGACATTAAAATTAATGCTGACTGGATTTTTTGAAGTAATACAGTGACAATATTGAATGACTAAAAAATTAAAACACATTTTAGGTATTTCATTCTTTTCAGGGTAGTTGTTAGCATTATGAGACTTGTAAAAATTGCTCATAACTGTACTTATAACTTTTTATATATTAAATAATTGTCTATCCAACATGTTTTATTATTGAAAACCACAGTAGTCTTCATTAAAAGATTAATTAACAACATTTATGCCTGATCAGTGCTCATGGGTGTATTTCTTCAAACATGCAGGTTTACTAAAGAGGAATAAAAATACGTTTACAAATGGTGTTATACATGAAGGGAGACTACATTTTCATATGCTATTTGGCTATGGATGTTCATTTAATTAGTTTTCCAAAAATTATATGACGTGGGAGTAACCGCTATCTGGAAATGGTTAATCAATACTCAGTCTAACAATACTCAGTGATCTTCATGTAACACAATGCCATGTTACACAACTTAAACCAGACATCACTGGTACAACAGCTGGAGTAGGTTGTTTTTGTGCAGCCCAGGTGAGCACCCTTGCTGTGATTGTTCACAGGTCTGTATATATATATATATATATATATATATATATATATATATACACAGACATATAGACACAAACAGACTTATCTGTCTTATTAGTATTGGCATTTGAATTACAACTACAGAATTTATGCACCTAACAAAACCTCTTTGTATTACATCTATGCCCCTATATGCTTTGGAAGTTGGCAGGAGAACCGCTTTGGATATTCTGACAAAAAAAAACAAAAAAAAAAAAACATACACCTATACAGGGGCACTGGACAAGATCAAATGTTTTTGTTGTTGTTTTGTTTAATCTGTCAGAAGCAGACGAATAGGTGCCCGGGTGCCCAAGGGCATGTTAAAAATGTAGACAGAGAGTGTGCTTCGTGGGCAGGCTGACCTGAAGGAGAGGCTCCAGGCCCTGGCTTTGTTGTCACGGGGGCTGCCGTGGGGAAGGCGGCGGCGGCGATGGATTAAACCCACACCGCGGGCCCTGAACAGAGGACCCCTAACAGCGGGGCCAGCCTTTCAGGCCTCTGATCAGCAGACCCGAAACAAGAATGCGAGAGGCTGGCGTTCCCACGTTCTTTGACAGTTTTCCTGCTGCAGTTCCCTCTTTTCAACCCGCATGCCCATACCCTTTCATTACGCCTTTCACTTCAACATTTCTTTCCTTCTTTTTGAGCCAATCCGCTTTGATATCCACTGGCAGAAATAATTCATTATTAATAGTTGGAATTTTGTGCATAGATAATCGGACTTTTAAAGTGGATCCTTTCCTCACCACAAAAGCCTTCTCTCTGGGGAGCGACTGCACACAAGCCGTGCTGTCCCTGTGTGATTTCTGTGCTAAATCAGTTACAAATATCACACACACTTAATTACAGCCTTCCTTTGATGGGTTTCTTGTATTCTTCCTTATTCCTTTTGTTTTGCAGTTGTTGAAGAGTCTGAGGCACGTTTTCAGTTGTTCTTCTGTATATTAAATTTATAGTCTACAAATGAGCATGTGAAGAATATTTAATGGTTTTTAATTTGCCAAAGCAGCCATCTGTAGCATGTGATGTAAACAGTCTTATACGGTGTGTGTCCATTCACTTAAATAATGCCTGGTGACAGAAAGTTTCTGCTGCTCAGAAAGAGAAGGCATTGAATTAGTTTAAAAAATTTAACCATTATCATTATTGGTGAAAATATTTAATCTGAGCATTGTCTCATTTAGTTCAAAAACATTTATAAATTCGGTGTTTTCATGCAAATAGGTTGCCGCTCTCTCAGGTAAGGCGTGGCACACCAGAGAAAACACAGTGTTGGCAGGTCTTGTCTCCCTTGTTTCATGAAAGGTCCAGATACTGTTGATTGTCAGGTGTGTGATTATACAACACTAAACTCTGTGAGCACTTGAAACATTGTGCACAAGAAACACTTTGCACTCTTTATTGCGTTAAAAGGACAACCATGAGCAGAACTTCATTTTTATTGCCAAACTAAGATACGTGGCCAACATTCGCACATACCTTTTACGAGTCACAAATCCACACACCCACGTTATCTTCACAGGTCCTCACAGCGGGGCAGTGGCTGCACCTGTTAAAAATATATACTTGGTGAGTTTAAGCAGCCTTCCTTTGAAGTCTCTGTGTCTCTCCTGTCACATGATACATTCACTTCATGTGTGTAATGTCCCTGGGGGTCAAGACATAACGTGTCTCGTGTTCTTCTCAACGAGCACTAAATCTTGGGTAGAACTGAGAGTCCCCCCATTAAGTGAAAAACAGTTTGTGCTGCTTTCCACATAATCTTAAAAAATACAAGAGTAGACGGAAGCATTCTGACACTATACACAAGCATAACTGCTTATTATGTACATGAAATTATGTTTTGTGTGGTAAGGTCATAGTGGCGAGCCTATTAGTTGAATGAAAACCCTGGCAGTTCTCAAATGAAGAAGACGCTGCCTCCCACTGGGCTGGGGGTCAGGGGCTCTGTTCCATGTATGGGACACTTTCATCCATTGTATTGGGGTCAATGAGCTCCCTCCAGGAAGTGTGTGGCCGGCAATTAATTATATGCATGACAGTCGTTCTTTGCAGGAGAGCAGGGTCAACTTAGATGGTGCGACTCAACTTTAAAGTTTAAAGACTATGTCCTCTAATGGTTTGTCAGGTGTCTAAGAGTTGCCTGGTTGCCCATGGTTTGAGTATATGGGGGGGTCCCCAATGCCCTTTTAATCAGGGGCCACTGTGCCATTCACAGCGTGGAAAAGAAAACATGATCGATGGGGATGTTAATCATTAAGACACATGTCAGCTTCCCCATTCCTAAGGCGTTGTGGATGCCCAGGTTGGGTTCCAAAAATACAAACAAAATTAATATGATGGTGCAGTAGAATGTGTGTGTGTGTGGGGGGGGGGGGGGTTATGCACACAAAAATAACTGGGTTGTGATGTGGTTGGTAAGGGAAGACAAAACTTAATATGCTTAAAAGATGACTGTGCAGATGGAGAGCACATTGAAGCTTAACTCCACTACCTGTAATGTATCTGAAAAACTATGTGCAAACTGAAGCCCTGTGTGCTTAATAGCTGATGAGCTGACATCCAAGGCAGCAAGTGAGGTAGCACAATGGACAGCAGGTGGCACAGTGGTTAAGGATTCATGTGCGACCAAAAATTTACACTTTTCATTCAAGATGAATCCTGTTGCCCCAGAAAATTATTCCCACTTGATTAAAAAAGTCTTTTCTTTTTGTATCTTAACTTAGATACAAAAGCCAGGTTTACCAGTATAATCTGCATTACATGCACACATTCGGGGTATAGCAAAATATAGGTTGAATTTCAGATGCAATGTTAAAAATTAAGACATATCTCTTTAGAAGCCATAGGAACAAGTGGAATGAAAAGAGTGATCAGTTTGTTATACACAGCATTCAGTTTCTGTGTTACTTAAAACCTCTCTCACACACAATATAAGTATTTGAAATTTACCCTCTTTTCCGGTCAAGAAAGTTTTGAAGCACTGTAAAGTACATACACTATATAGCTACATAGATGCTAATATACACTGAACAAAAACATAAACACAGCACAACCATGTTAAAGATGCCTCAATGAAAATAAATCCATAAATGTGAATCCGACAACTTCATCTGACTCATGCTGTACTATGTGTGAATCCAGAGCATTCTTTTGCATTGGACCCATTCACTGCAGCAAGCAAAAGTGATATTTTTGGTAAGCATTCACGTCACAGAACAACTGGGACAGGAAGTGTATAGAGATCTGTGCAACATGGGTCCATTCCCATGGAAACGTTGAAAGGTGAGGTGAAGATGGTGGGTGACTGGCAGGACAACAAGC
>JABJVR010000088.1:49702-64856 GCA_025773905.1 Chitala chitala | reverse complement strand
TGTGCAACATGGGTCCATTCCCATGGAAACGTTGAAAGGTGAGGTGAAGATGGTGGGTGACTGGCAGGACAACAAGCGGATGGATTCAAATTGCCACTAGCAAAATATACTTTGGTTTGTCTATATGATTTGCCAGTTCGTATGCAAATCCAACCATGACCACAGGTACTGTAAACAACACTGACATCAGTAAAACAGTCAAAGGCACAATGCTGTATATTCTTTCACCTGCCCTGTACAGCTGATGTGACGAGGACTGATGTCCAGCATACCAGTGACCATCGAAGGTGAACACTACGCCCTTACCTTGGTTACTGGACCAAACTACACTAAAGTCAATACTAAACTATGCACGCAAATGATTTTCAACAAGACTGGCCATGCAGAAATTCTTTGGCTGTAAAACCAACTTTTTTGTCAGCAGCATGTGTGACTGGTCTCAGGTTATCCTGCAGGTAAAGTGGGCTGATGTATCCATCCTCAGCTGGCACGGCAACGTGCTGTGCAGTTAGGAGGTCGGTTGGACATCCAGCTGAAAGCTCTGAAATTACTTTGTAGGTGACTTATGGTATGACTCACAACAGGTTTAATGGACAAGCATTTAGTGAACATCAGAACAACAGTTTCGCAAAACCCGAGGTATCAGGAACATTGTGTTACTCAACAAAAAAATCACATTTTGGAGTGTTCCATGATTGTCCAATAATATAGAATGTCTGTGAAAGCCTCATGCTACTCAGTCAGCATACTAATAAACCTGTCTATGTTAAGTTTATTTTTTTTTGATTTCGCAAAATGTTTTGCATTCCTATAAAAATCCTGTTTTTCTTTTTTATAAAACTGCTGTATAATAAGAGTTACACCAAAAGTGTTGCGTTTATTTATTTTTGTACAGTATTTTCAAAAATATTTATCCCTTTTGCAAATATGATCAAAGGGGTCACATCTTAGGTTATACAAAAATGTAAGCTTCGTGTACTCAGTGTAAAGGAGAAAAAAAGGACATCGTAATAAATGTCAAAAAATTATGAAGAATCTGACATCGTCAGCCACGTTTGGAAACTTCAAACTAAAACACAAGATTTTCAGTGCACCACTGGCAAATTGGTAAATCTTGAATTTCCCTTAACATGAGAATAAGTGTGTCTGGATGAATGATGGCATCTTCCACTACCGATCTGGAACCAGCGGCTGTGCCGTTGTTGCCTGACAACTCTCTGGGCTGAGTGATGGCATGATCCAGTACTGATCTGGAACCAGCGGTCGTCCCCTTTGCTGCCTGGTGGTTCTCTAGCCTGAGTGATGCCAGGAGAAACGAACACTGGATGTCGACTAATCTCTGCGAGAATGAACCGTGACCAGAGGCAGATTGCCGACAGAAAGAATAAATAAATAAATAAACAAACAAATATAAATAAAGAGCCGGAACACTGCCCAGAGTGACAGGAGGACTCCTATCCCACACGCAAAATCTAATAAACGGCCTTGGCACAGACAGAGTCGCTGCCTCGCAGCTTGCGGTAAATATCTGAACATCCTTCGTTTGACGTGTCAATAATGCTGCACGCTTTGACACTGGCAAGGACCACCTTTCTGCCAGTGCGGTGGCATGCCCTGGCGATTTACTGTTTTCTTTCCTTTTCTTTTGGAACGTGGCACAGACCACACTGCTAAGCGTCTCTGCTGTCTCCTCCCCACGCTGTGCGTCATTGAAACTGACAGATTTACACCAGTGACCTCGATGATTTGGCCATGGCTGGTCACTAACAGGAGCGCTGGTGGGTGGGAGGGGGGGAGGGTGGTTAATAAAGTATGGACCTCTGACAATAGCTTAAGTTTGCCAAAGCTGACCAGGGTAATTTGGTGTCTTTTCTGTTAAGCTTGTGCCAGCACTCCAGAGCAGATTAAGAACTAAGAAACCATGCGCACAGAAGTCCGACCTGTTCACTCAAAGCCCATTGTCCTGTGGGCTTGGAGCTGGCTTGGCGCTCGTCAGCATGGGGCCTCCCCTGGAAGGATACGTTGTTGCCAGATAGGGCTTTCACTGAAGGCTGCGGCCATAAACACAGCAGGGAAGTTAACTACCTAGTCCATGTGTCACGTTTTAAAACTTTTTATACTATGGACTTGCTCTTATTTAATAATGAGTATATAAAATGGAGAAACAACCATCCACAAGATAATAAACATGCACGTTTTTTTTTAAGAAAGCTGTAGATAGTAGGACTTTTATTAAAGAGGACAGAATTCAGGGAAGCTCCGTGGGTACGACTGTTGCCTCACCTCCAGGGCTAAGGGTTTGAATCTAGCTGTTGAGGTATGTGTGAAGTTTTGTATGTTTTACTCCCACAGTCCAAAGACATTCAGGTCAGGTAGACTGGGAAATATGAATTGCACTTAGTGTATGTATGCGTACCCTGCAGTGGGTTGGCACCCTGTCTCAGGTCTACCCTGCCTTATTGCCTAGGAGAGGTTCCAGGCAACCCAGACCCTGTAGAGGACAACCATATAAATAATGGGGTGATGGACAGACTTCAACTGTAAAATGGTGATTCGAAATTAAAATAACCTTAAATTCACATTCACATGCTGCATTATTTTTCATGTAGTTGAATAAGACATTGTGGTATTTTGCGTTCCATGCATGTTCATTTTAGGTACGACAGTAAAACTGAATCACTTTCCTAAAGCTGGAAGAGTGCACACGTTTCTGTTACTGCTCAGGGGTCATAGCAGTGAGCAAATGTAAGGACAACAACAAAAACATTACTGTTTACACTCTGCTCTCAAAACCAGTGCTGTGTTTACAGGGACCGAGCATCAGGAGCCAAGGACCAGGTCAGTATAAAAGTGAACTGTCCCTTCATAAATATGCATGGTGCGCGTTCATTGCGTTAAAAATTCCATTGCTTTTCTGTGGGGTCCAGGTCGCATCAGAGACTGACGGGCCACATTCAAAAAGTTCCAAAGCAGGTTTTGTAACCCACCCCCATTCCCTGAAAAATAACTGGATAATTAGGAGAGGGGAATTATTAGGCCAATTACCCCCTGTATTAGCAGTTAAGCTCACATAGCTTCAGACCTGAGGGAAGAACCATCGGGGGGGGTATGAAGGACGGGACACCCGAATTGTATTACAGCATCATTATGCACAGAACTTAGAGGACAATTAGCATGACAATGGAGCTTAATGAAAGGGCTCTATTCGGCGCATCACAGGACACAGCAGACCCCGCAACCGAGCGACGCTGGCTCCGAGCTGCACGACCCATATCAAGCTTCTCCGAGGCCTGCCCGAGAACTTTCACATCTGCGTGGACTCATTTATTTCACGTACAAAGGGGAGAAAATATTCAGCAATCATTGGGAATGTAAGGGTAGTTAACACCACAGACTGCTGGATCCTGTCGAGGAGCACATTATCAACTTCTTTTCCCTTTGGTGTATACAGTATGACACAGAGTTTAAGCGGTATAATCCTTACTCACTCAGAGCGATGGTCTATGAGACGATTGTGTAATAAACTACCCGCTCAACATTTAACTGGCAAATGAGTGACATTTCAGCCGAGAAATCATGCCTGTTTACAAAGACCCTCCCTACTGCCATCAGTGCATCTCAATCACTTTCAATATCTCAATCTACCCAAACACAAACCAGCTATGTCGGACTCCTGAGCTCCCACAAACTGATATTTGTCACTGTTCCATTGGACACACGTTTCATCTATGAGAGACCCAGGGCCTGCTGAACATGTTGACGATGAGAAAGCCAAGCTACAATGAAGGACACAGACTCAAGCAGTTTAAAACCAATCAGCAGCGTAGCTCCTTTCTGTCATCGTGCGCGTCCTGTCAGCGTGTGCCGCTGTCCAATTAATATAAATGAGAAATCCCTGCAAGCACTGACACAGCACTCTTCTCACAAGATACCCATTCGCACCACACTATCTTTCAAACCGCACATCTAAATCATTAACATTTCATACTCCGCAGCTCATTTTTGGCGCTGGAAGAATTCCATGTTTTATTCATTAAAACATGCTGTTTTGAGCCAGCGCATGCAATTGTTTCTGTTCTTGGGAAAAACCGAAGGCTGTAAACAATTTTAGTATATCCCAAATGTGCCTTTGTGAGAGAAACTAATGATTTGTTCCTGCCTAGTAAGGTACAGGGTTTTAAGTATTTGTGATAAGTTGATAAATAGAACTGAACTGCAAATCAAATTGAGTAAAACAATTGTAGACAACACAGAACGAATGCTGAAGCTCATTGTGTGCCTGCGTCAAAGATATGACAAAGTGAAATTGGACAAGGACAAACTGTTCAACACCGATGTCGGTAATGCAGCGGCCCGAGCTGATCTGCAGGTGCCACCAGCCAGAGCACATCTGCGTGTTTCCAAGCCCATGCTGTAAGGCGGCTGCAGTGCCCTAAGCGCATCAGTATGGGCCAACCCTGTACACCATCTCTATCTTCATCTGGATGCAGGAGAAGCTTGGCCACGACATCACCATTGGAATGCTGAACGTAAACTCCACTGGTCTTCATCTTTCAGCCCATTACGTGTTACTCCTCCCTGGGAAGGGGCTGGATAAAGTGCAAAGGGGCGGGATAGAATAGTGATGGGTATGGTGATGTGGAGGGGGGCTGAAAACTTGCCAAATTATGGTTTTATTTACAGACACGCCTGCGTATCTTCTTGAGGGACGACAGGACAATAAGCTGTTAATCTGATTTGCAGGAGGACACACTATTTGACAAGACAGTGGGATCTTTCAGCCGTGTCAAGAAAGGAGACATGGCCTGGCACAGGATCTGAGGCCCCCCTGCCCACTACCACCACCACCACCACGAATTGGACCAGTGCTGGAACAGGAATGGCTTTTACATGGGAACCTTTCAACATTTTCCCAAAAAAAAAAAAAAAAAAAAAAAACTTGAACAGCAGGAACCAGTCGGGCGGCCGACCGAGCACAAAATCAGCCTGGTTCACAATCGGCCACCCCGTCGGAGGACAGCAGAGTCAGTTAAATCCAAAACTGGGGGCCGAGCTTTCAGCTCAGCAACTGAACTTAATTAGGTTAATGGGGCACTTTTGCACATACAATAAGCCCAGTCTGTCACATGTCTGGCACGCTTTTATTTCTTTCAACATCATTCCCTGTACTTTACATTTATTTTTAAATTAAAACAGGGTTAAAGCAAATCGTGTTCTTCCAGGTGCCTTCTTCCTATGTTGGTGCCAGGCCTGGAGCACGCCTTGTGCTGGGCATCCAGAGAGCATCACCGCTCAGCATCTGCACACCTGGGGAAGGACTGCAGGATTTTCAAAATCACTCAGGTGAAGTTTCTACTTGAAGTGATTAACATGTCAACCGGATGCAGTCCCAATTTCCTGCTCAAATTTTTAAATATGCCCCAAGCCATGTCTATGAAATTGATCAAGCACATTAACTCTTTAAAACAATATTGTAATGCTGGTGTCAAGATAAAACACATGGTAATGACTGTAAGTTAAAAAAACAAAGTTTTTTGATTTCTTATTCTCAGTCATGCATCAAAGGGCACTTCAACTGACACCAAAGTGTCTGGAGTCAAACAAGGCCTTCAGAGGGGACAAAACCCTTATGTTTTTTTATGTGGCTTTGGAGATAACTCACAACGAAAAACAACATGCCTCCTTTTCAATTGGTAGCCGAGCAACCTTGGCACAGAAAGGCACAAATCCACCCCCCCTCCTCACCATAGCCAGTGACACGCCAAGTTCAGACCCTGCATGCTGCCGTCCCAGCATGCGGCCACCCAGGGCTGGCAGCGCCCCAAAATAGGGAGCCACTGCACTGCTGCGCCTTTGCACAGGAATCGCCACCCCCTCCCCGCACAGGGACTGCGGGATACGTCTCAATCGGCAGGGTCCATTGCAGCCATTTCCCTAGCCAGGCGGCAGTGGGCTGGGGGGGGTGGGGGATAATGGCAGGCTAAGGAGGGCGGGACTGGGCTGGGACTCTGCAGCGTTTACTGCTTGACAGATCAGACATCTGAAGCCTTCTTTCATGTAGGCTGCGGGATGCATGGGACCCCTCCGTCCATACTGACAAAATCTGGAACCCGGACACGTAACCGCCATTGTTCCAGTGCCCGGCCTCTGGGCAGGTTAATAAAGCCCAGGGGCAAAGAGGACCAGCGGGCGGCTGATTGACAGTCACAAGAATATGAGTGTGGCAGGAAGTTTTTACACCTCATTTACTTCCAGCCATACAAAAAGGAAGAACACTCTGGAGTTTGGAAAACTCCCCTCAATGCTCTGAGCTACAGCTTGCAGAGCCATTTTACTTGTTTAAGTTGGGGGGTGGTGGGGAGCAATACATGGAGGCATGTTGATGGACAGAATCGTGGAACATTTCGCCTGAACAAAGTTTCAAAAGCCATGGCAAATTAGTCTCACAGTAGCATTGGTAAAAAGTAAATGATACACAATTTCCATTGTTTTAATTAGTCCACACTAGCCTATTCCACATGCACACTGGTATTACCATTTTGAATAGTAACACTGGGTCACAATTACTCCATTAAGTAATACTTCCTCCTCCTTTATCCACAGGCAACCCAATCACTGCCTCACCATTTTGCTCTATAAAAAAAAACCATTTTCCTTTATTTTCTTATTCAGCAAAAGAAGAATCAGCAACATTCTTCATTGTCACAAAGAAACACAAAATAATGCAGAAGTAATTAGGAGCTGTAATAGTTGTTTGGCAAGTCTGTATGTTCTGAATGGGTCTTCCTAGACACACCCGAATGTATGACAAGCAGAAAGAGAGAACAGATTTGAAAGCGCATGTCAAGATTTTCCATAGCTCACATGCAGTGGTTCTACAGAAGCAGCACATTAGATTCATCTGTTCCCAGAGTGCACCAAGTGTGCTTTTCCTCCCTCCCACTAGGTGAGAAGAGCTAGATTTTATCTACAGGACTAGCATCTCTGGCCTGTGGCATAATGATTAGGTCACCCCCTTTCCTTCAGAACTGTAGCTATACGGTACATGATGACAGACACTCAATGCCAGAACAGCTTAAACAAGTGTAATTCCAAAGGTCAAACTATTCATGCTGATAGAAAAAAAATTCTGTGAAGATACAGTACTGCTTCTGTACAAGTTGTGTAATGATAAAAGAAGCAAACTTTTGCTCAAGAATTAAAATTTTAGTACAGTTCTTGTAGCTTCATCTTTAGAAAGGTTATTAACACTGACTGCTTAAGCAATGTGACTCGTGTACAGATAAATTTGCATTCTCCTCTGAAGTGTTATAAAAGCAGCTAAAAATGATGTGCAAATGGCAAACAATATAAATTAAGCTTTACAATAAGCAATAAAATACACTGTTCACCTTTACTGCAAACTCAGCTGCAGCACCAGACCAGTTTCTTTCTCAGTGAACTTGGCAAACTCTCTGACCATAGGAGAAGCCCTCCCCTCCCTTGTTTGAATGCATGGTAATTAAAACTGAACCGTTTTTGACCGTGAAATGGACGGCCAAACGTCTCATGAGGGCCAGACGGTGCCAGGCTGGAAAGCACCTATGGGAGAAAACAAATCCCGCCAACTGTAGGCGCATTACTGTGTGGCCCAGGTCGGCATTTCTCCATGAGATGTGATGTTCCCCTGCACGACCCTCCCCTTTATGACCACAGCATCCTCAGGGAGAAAGGATGTCAAGGCCAAACGCAAAAGGAGGACGGGACGGGTGAGAAAAGCCGTTAGGAGGAGAACCCAGCCATCGGTGCTGAACCAAGACAGACATCACACTACATTATCACAGCAGGACACGGGCCTTTTCGTACAGTTGCTCATCTTACCTCATTATTTTTCCATCGCTTTTACAATCTCCACGTTTCCTTTTTTGTCACAAACCATCCAAGCATAAACGGTGCAGAAACGTTACAAGCTTTTTCTTTTTACAAAAGCCCCAATAATGGCATAGTTAACTGCTGTTCATCAAAGTGTGAACTGATTCAACAGACGGCCATGCTTATGGGGATACACTGTCCCCTGTACCAAGACATTCCTTCTAGGCTGACCCCTCATCTCTGAGCTGCAAGTGGGGGGGCTTACTACACTGCTGCTTCTTTTTACATCATTTGGGTGCACTTCAGGACTGGATTTCAACAGTGAGCAGGTGAAGCTCAATCCACACAAGATGGATCAAATGCATTAACCCCTCGCTGGAATGCTTCTCAGGTCGGATCTGTGCTTAGCAAACGGGCCGACAACACATATTTAAACATATTTCAGCAGAAAACAGTTGTGAGCAAGAAGCACATACACGACCATTTGTGCAGATAATGCGGAGAGCCATTTTATTTACAAGCACAATGTTCTGCTCCTGTTCCTCTTCCCTTGACTGACAGCTGGAGATACTGTTGTAGCAGACACCAATACTGTGATTAACAATAACTGGATTTGATTAAAAATGTAACTTGCATATAAAATACGAGAGTTTCACATTAATACTAAAATATTGCATGCATTGATTTTACAGTAAATGTTTTGTAATTGGTTACAAACGTATATTTATCACTTCAGTTTCTTTGAAAATCTACATTGCCGTTTGAATGGAATTTACGCTGTAACTTGGTAACAAAAATTGTGTGTAGACTTTCAAAATGCGCCATTACGTGTGAAAGCTGAATTAAGTCAGCGCTGGCTGTCTCTAGCCCCAAATCCTCAGCCAAGTCAAAGGTCAAGAACCAAAGCTAATTTATTATGATTCTTCACATCTTAGTGAACTAGTGGTCACCTAAGTATGCAACTCTGTGAAAATGGAAAAAAAAAACAATGTACTCTTTAAGTTAATTAAAATATAATGACAACAAAACACTGTTGGAAGTGTATGCAAGAATAACCCCTCACGTGACTGCATTTGTTTGTATGGAGCTAAAACAGTATCAACACATTTCACAAATGTAAACTCCTCACCCAGTTTCAATGCACGACTCCACAGAAGAGTCTGTTGCCAACCTAAAGGCTAAAAGCATTAATACTCAGTTAATTTTACCAGACATACAGTGCTCATTCTCCGTGAAATCTGGCAGTCAGCATAATTGCACTCCGTCGTGCGCGTTTTCCCTCCCCCACCACAGCTTCATGTATTAACTAAGCGCATAAAGTAATCATAAAAACGCTGAGGCTGTACCTTTTCAACCCCCCCCCCCACACACACACACACACTTGCATGTATACCACTCTCCACACAGGGTCTGCATACAACCTTACCCTTCACATGCACTCTTCTCACTCCATTAGCGTAAGCAGCACCATAGATGGTTTTGATAGCGTAAGGTCTAACAGAAGTAACCGTTCATATCTATTAAACCCTTGTTGATTTTGGAGGAAAGTTTAAATACTAACATCATAATGATTAGAGTTGCATCAAAAGGGTTTTAATTAAAATTTGTTTTAAAAAGAACCTCCTGGGTTGCATTTAAGCATACCAAGTGCCTACTAGTGAGGGGAAAAAGACTAATGGGGTTTATTTTTCTTGAGATTTTCACTTTTCTACCTGTAGTACAGACTAGTTAGTTCAACACTAAGCTGCTTAGCGCAGCTCCAAATCCTTGTCCTTATGGTCTGCAGGTTTTCCTGCTCTCTTCATAGCACTAAGAACCTCAGTACTAAACCCAAATTGCTTCAGTTAGCTTAATAATTAGTGCACTTTAAAGGCTTTTGTAAACTGGAATCCCTATACTCTGCATTCTTTGAGAATCAACGAAGACTACAGAGTTAAAGAACATACTACTTGCACAAGACCGTAATAGACGTTACTATATTAAGGCGTTTGCTCCTTTCTCACCCAGCCTTCAACAGCCAAGGCCTGCATATCGGGAACTTGGTTTCTTTGCGATTCAGCCAGCTGATAACTAGTCCCAGTGCAGAGTGATGCGGGACACGGTCTTTCTGCCGCATTATAAAATATAGCGCATCTCAGTAAACCGACACATTCCAAACAGCGAGGAGGGGGCTGGCATTTAACGTGGATTTCACAACCAAACAGGAATATCAAGCCAACACATAACATGTAATTTGAAAAAAAATAATAATTTTGTTCTGTTGTAACGTGACTAACTTTTTTCCCCAACTGGACAACTTTCTCGGGCATTACAGCAATCACAATTTTAAAATTAACTAGCTGTCGTAGTACGTCAACTAGTCTTACAGTGACTTATCTTAATTAAACAAAGTATGCTTTCATGGTGTTTAGAGACTGCGTTAATTCAAAGCCGGTGTGAGGTAAACGTGTGATTTGCGTCCAAAACTATATTGCATCTATATTGTTTACGTAACAGAAGCACGTGTTTTAGAGCATTTCAAACTTTCTCACATCGTTAACACGAATTGAACCTGTTGTTGCGTCAAACTTTAAAAAAAAAAAACCACTTGAAACTACAATGTTCACACGGTGACGACGCCTCCGCCTCCCGGAAGGCACGGTCTTTTGTGGGAATAACTCCACATCCCATCCCTTGTCATCACACATGTGATTTTCCCCTCCCCCTGGGCCCTCCTGCTACTCCCACGGCAATAGCAAGCACCGGCACATCACACGGCCAAGATGTAAAGAATTGCCCGTTTTTACGGGCTGTCGTGAATCACTCTTTAAAGTCGGTCATATTACAGGTTTCAGTTGTCTTGTCAGACGCTTCGAAATTACTTTAGGCGTTGAGGTGGATTCGAATAACTACAATTAGTCTTTTAACGAGTGGTTTTCTCTTTGCAATGAATAAATTATAAAATAAAACGCAACAATGTTGTACTAGGCATAGATAATATTTTGCTATAATTTGCAATAATGCGGTATCGTATATTATATGTATGTATAGTTAATTATTAATAAACAGCTCCATTACCATGACTGAAGTAATCAAAAGTTTTCAGTCATTTTCAATAACTCTTTTTGATTCCCTTTAAAGAATTTAAGAAATTTCGACTTTATGTTTTACTGGAAAATATATTTCCTGTTTGTGTTTCCATACGCAATTTTGAAGAAGTGGAAGTGTCTTGACCACAACATGAACGAGTCTGCTAATTTAATGTAGATGATCAATGAGTTTATATTACCAGTAGCTGTGTAGAGGGTGCTGTCATCTGATTATAACTGAAGTGGGCTCCTGGGTATTCTAGATTGAATGACCATTATTATTATTATTATTATTATTATTATTGCATACACAGTCCCTAGGTGTAAATCCACCCAACTCATCCTCATAGTAAATCCAATCTTGATCTGTGTGTGCGCGCACATGTGTGTCTGTCTGTCCTCTTGCACACTGTCCCTCTCAAGATGTATACTGGGGCACATCAACTCAAAACTGGTCATAAAAGTGTGGAAGGTATTTGTTCATACCTTTGTCCAGAAACGTGGCATTCAAGATCAATAAAGCTTGATATAGACTTTGGCAATGTAAAAACATGGGTTTTCGTGGAAGTCTTAAAGTGGATTTGGATTACCTTTGCTTTGCAGAACAGAAGCTGGCTTGGTCTGCTACTAAACCACAAATGATGAGCCACTGTACCCTGATTTAAACTTTCAGTCCTCAGAAAATCATCATGGATAAGATACCTTTCTCTAATCTTAAAAACTCAGTTTGAATTTCCATGCGGAGCAGCAGCAGTAGCTAACGGCAAAATTTTCTTGTATGTTTATGTAGGAACCTACCCTACAGCCTACTTGTGACAACTTCGAAAAAATACTGCCATTTCTGATTTTATGTGAATTTTTGGTGCAATTTTATGACTTTATGAGACCTTTTATTACCTGGAAACTCTTCAAAAGAAACATGACTACCACATTCCTGGCATGTTACTGGACTAACTGTAAGTTGCATTACATGGCATTCCCGTTAAGCATTGAAGGTGCCCCTAAAGTACAACAGTATTAATATAACTTTAGCCACAGTCAAGAACGTGGAAGTCTTTTTAGATTTTAATCCACATTGTGGTATAAATTGAAAAATGAAGATGACAGGTTCTACACAGGAGAACTGGGAAGTAAATCTGCATAGACCATGTCCACCAACAGAACTACAGTAACTGATCACAGACGTATACAGCGGAGAAAAAAATATACCCTCAATGTACTGAGAAAATGTTTGTAAGATTGATAGCAAAATTGATTTAACAAAAATAAATGGCTGCATCACATTCAGTCCCCTTACTGTTGCCACTGCTGACAAGAGAAATCAGAGGGTAAATTCTCCACAGAATAATAGAGTCTTCTATGTGAAACTGCAGTCTGGATTCGCTACAGCTACCTGTACCTGTACAGTACCTGGAGAGCCGCTGCTCACTTTAGCTTGAGGAGGAAACTGGGCCTGCTGAATGTCAAGTGCAAATTCACCCCACGGTGTGGTGAGCACATGCAGATAAAGAGGCTGTGGTCAGTTTGTCCAAAAGATTTTCTTGGCTATGAATCAGTCTCATTTGACATGTCTACACAATACACAAGATAGCAGGTCAGACAAAGAGAACAAAACTGTAGGCCAGGTGAATTTCTGCAAACTTCACTGTCATACACTTCCAGTAACGACTCGCTGAACACATCCACGCCTATTTACTGTGAAGGGCTATAAAATTTGTGCTTTCCCTCAAACTGATTTGAAGTTTTTACATTCTGTCCTTAGAAGTATTTACTTGTTAGTTTTGTGAGTATGACTCATAAAACACTATAAAACAGTGTTAATCACAATGCATGGCAAGCTTCAAAGCTTGCACTTCTTGGACTAAGTATATTGTTGGTAAGCTTTCGTGACATCAAGCAAATGTGTCATTTGTATGTTGTTGCCTGTATTAACCCTTTGCAATCTTCTTCAAAATTCTTGCCACACTTTGCCATAGTTCACCTATTGCTTACAAATATTTTGTAAACAGCAACATTGTATTCTGTGCACAAAACAAACACATTCCAGTCACCAGCAAACGACTTAATATGTCAATCAATGTTTCTACCACATACAAAACCAGTTTATTTCACAGCAATACGATTAAGTATCTGATTCATATGTTGAACTCAACTCATCATCGTCTTATTCATAATCACTGTCACTGTCATTACTGTTGCTGCTATCACAATAATTATCATGAAATGTCCCTGAAACTTCATCAGCTTTGAAATGTTTTTGACTCATAGCTGTCATCAATGCACATAGTAAAGGTCATAGATTTTACTGCAGTTAAATTTAAATTTAAATCACTGTAAATTGTTGTGATGACACTATACCTAATAATTCACTCCAATAGTGCTGGCTTGCAGGACTTGACATAGAACTAGTAGAATCTGCATTAAAAAGACAATGTCCAGTGGGACTGGACAAAGGAGGTGAAGGGGAATTTTGACATGTCTTATACTGGACAAATGACTGGAAATTAAATGTGACACTTTTTAAACAGCTGGTGTCACATGGGTATTGTGTTGTTACACTGCACTGCTCGTGAGAAGCGTGCTTCTTTGTGCAGGGAGCTGCTAGGACAGTAGTCTACAAGGGCTTCTGTTTTGCGCAATTTTTTCCCCCTGTACTAGCCTTCCACATATACGAGAATCTACTGCCTCTGGAAGAGCTGGCTAGTTTGTGCACGCAGATGATTCATTTGTGTAATGAATTTAAGCACACTCTTATGGCATCATGACTTATTTGCGGGCTAATTGCCCACAAGGCAACATCAAAAATACATCTGCCACTGCCTCCATAATAATGAATATGTATCTGGGACTATACGTATATAAATTAACATGGATGGGCACATTGATACAAGTGAAATAATTTATGGATAGCCTTGCTGACTCAAAAAATATCATTAATCCTTATAGTCAATTTGCTGTTTTGGTTTTTCAGTCACAAATGACAATGGATGTAGATGTAGGAAAAGGGATTAAGGACATGTATCTCCATGTTAAACTGTACGATAAGCAGGGCAGTGGAAGAGGAATGGTGAGGGCAAAAATGTCCCCCCCACCCAGACATATCAGCATCCAGGCTCGGCACCTGAATACAGAAGGAAAGAAAATAATCTGACCTATTTGCATGTGCTGCTACAGTCAGTTTAACATCTGCAGCACAGTTACTAATAGAGACAGTTTTTAATGAAATAGTCTCACAAAAATACTGAAATTATAGTTTTTATTGTACCTCGTTCATAATAACAGCATGCCCACAGAGTGAATTTAGTTCTTCTGGCACAGGGCTCTCTATTTAGTCACACAGAATTCCAGTTGCCACACGGATTGAACTTCTATTGCAGTTTCCAAGGGTTCACAGCAAGGGATCAAAACCCTATTAAACCGCATTGCAGGGACTCTGTTACTTAAGGACGAGCCTGGTAAAACCCCTGCGCCTCACTCTTTTCACAAGCCTGCATGCTGAGATAAGGACCCCATCTTTTGATGTAGCCCAGCCTCCTAATTGGAAGGAGGTGAAGTGTTAGCTTGTCAGGTCATTAGTTCCCTTGACCCTTCCCATCGTCCACTCAAAACGTCATTAGGAGCACGGGGTTCTCACGGCGACGGCCAGGTGAATGGCGGTCTGGCTTGTGTTAAGAACCACTAAAGTCTGCCTCAATTCAAATTAAATTTTGTAACTGACACAGGTCAACTAATACCATTTCATTACAGCCCAGATGTTCTAATTACAGATAATTTTAAGTAGAAATAAATAATTTTTAACAGGGCTTGAAAGCTTAAAGAAAGCACAAATCAAAGAGTAAAAACACCTATATCGCCCCTATTGTAAATCAACCTTTGGCTTTTAGTTCAGAAAACTTGCTTTCCTAGTGTGCATGTTATAAAGGAGTAATTGCATACACATTGGAGATATAATAAAGGTATAATATAGATGACTGATACGCAAAGTCTGTTCATTGCTGAAGTGGCTGTACATGACAGTGCAGTGTTAGAACTTCAAAAGCACGTTCCACGACTGCATGTTAGACAGTACAAGAGAAAGAATAATTGGAAACATAAAATGAAAAATGTGTTAGTATGTATGACAGAACTGTTTATTTTTCTGAATTTCTGACAAAACATAAATCCATCCATTATCTTAACCGCTTATTCCTGGTGAGGGTCACGGGGAAACCTGGAGCCCATCCCAGAGCACATAG
>JABJVR010000088.1:27716-43376 GCA_025773905.1 Chitala chitala | reverse complement strand
ACACACACACACACACATATATATATATATATATATATATATATATATATATATATATATGTGTGTGTGTGTGTGTGTGTGTAAACAACAATGTATTTAGTTTTATTAGTGTATTGCTGTGTATTAACCCTTTTTAGTGTTACAGATTGGAATTTAGCAGAGCCTTATGTAAACTAAATTTAATTATTTTTTATGTTAGGCCTAAATACAAGTTATGATAATATCATATTGTCAATTATCAGCAGCGGTGCAGAGTAAAATGACCAGGGAAGTCAAGTACAAGCAACACCAAAAAATAAAAAACCTATTAGTCCATATTTGTTTGGAGGGAAGCCAAGTTCATCTTGGATACCCTTGTTTTTTTTTTCCTTCAGTATACTTTGCCACTAATACCGGAGTCATATTCTCTGAGGAATGCTTCTCATTGGGTAATCTAGTCATGTGATTTTTTTAAACCAAGGGATGCTTCCCTCATCTGAATTTTTATTCTTACCTGTTATGGAATGAGGGAAGGGATGAGGAGGCTTCCCTCATTCCATAACAGGTAAGAATAAAAGTTCTAAACTTTCTGCATGAGGTACTACATTTGCACTATGGTTATTGCATTTAAAAATATGAAATTAATATTTCGTCACTCTTATTCCACCATATAGAATGTCTTTTTCTTTCCCTTGGCGTACCAGAGTACATACCCTTGTCAGTTATATTGTTACAGCCAAAATATGGCAAAATCAAACAGGCACACATACATATGGTGACAGGTGCTCTTCTCTGTTAGAAAGCAGTGGATACTTTAAAAATTTTGAAGCAAGATGTAAACAACAAATGTTCAGCTTTCTCTTTGACTAAAGTATATAGGTGTTTTATGAATTTTGTGGACATATTCAACTGTGCAGTTTTGCCATGTGGCTCATCACCAAAGTGATGGATTTATCAAACCCAATACTACTCGTTCAGTTCATGTTGCATGGATAGAAATGTTAAAGTTGACAGATTTTTATTTAGTGCCCCTGTTTGAGCTGCAGCTCTGGCCAAGAATGACTAGAGAGAAACCAGTGCATTGCACATGTGCACCATTGTTACATCACCTGAGAAACGAGCAAAACCTCAATGATCTCTGTGATTAGCCTGCAGACCATATCAGACACTCCTGCTTTTCCCAGTGTCATTCCAAGGTCCTCTATTAGCCTGTTGAATAGCTGTGTTATCTTTGGTTAGTTCTCATGGGGGTAGAAGGGAGGAGGGGTTGTCACCAGGGTGATGTGTGTTCAAGGAAGGGCATTTGACTGATGTCATGCAATACAGATTCTTCAGGATTGTTCCTCAAAGTCAGCTGGACTGCTCTCTTTTTTTTTTGTTCTTCATATTGCTGTGAGATCATATTTCTTGGCATTTTGTGCCTTTATGGTTTGCCACTTCTGCCTTTTGTAACCTAGTTTGTAATTACCTCCTGAGAAAGGCATTGTCACAAATCTCTGTGTAAAATATTTTTATATTTTTGAAAATAATACAGATTTATTAATTACAATTGAAACAAGATGGTTAACTGCATAGGTCAGTTTAGACAAGCTCAGGGTTTGTTTAAATAATCATTCAATCCATCCTCTCTATCACTTATGCTATGCAGACTCACAGGAGGCCTTCAACTTATGTCGGGTCGCTAAAGGCACAAGACAGGTGATGCTGTGGATGGGTGCCATCCTGTCACATGTCACAATTGTACACACAGTCAGATATTACAGGCAATTTTGGGAATGACCTAAAACATGTGCTGTGAAGCACTGGGGGAACATGCAAGTGCTACACATAAACACACACAGAACAGGGGTTGGCTTTGAATCTCTAACCTTTGATGTGTGAGGCAACACTGAGTCATCACATCTCCACCTTAAACAATCAGCTGTGGATACATGGAATTTTGGAGACTTCTTGATAATTTTTTCATACTCCTATTTTTGAGGCTATACATGTAACATTTTCTTTCGAATCCTCAAATGTCAGCATCTTTATAACAGTGCCTACTTCAAGCAAGTAGAAAATCAGTTACATAACAGTGTTAGAGAGGTTTTTTTTTTTTTTTTTTTTTAATTCAAAGAACGTCTGTGCCAACCAGGCCCTATTTTCCTGCAGCAAACTTTGTGTCGGATTCAATCTCTGGTAAAGGGCAAAGCGCCTAAGTCTGCTCGGTGGAACAGAACGGTTTGCTGTGTGTTGACTCTGATGACAACGTTAAAACGTGTCTTATTCACTGCACAGCTCATTGGCTAACGTTCCCAACATTTTTTTTTTCTGAATTGAAAATCCCACTGTGACCAAACACAGGGTGACAAGGAAGAGTAGTCATGGTCACTGTATTTGTCTTAATTAACTGAAGAGTGTGTTCCTAACTGCAGAAATGGCATCTGTAGTTACAACGTCTGTTGCTAAAAAGGACAAGAGAAAATTAATTAATGCCTTAGAGAAGTTGGGTTTTGTCTGGCTAGGGTTTAATGAGTAATTTAATCGGTACATCCTTGTAATTAGTGAAACGCTAGTGATGCTGCTGCTTCTGTCCTCTTTAAAAGGTGTACCGAGGAATTTCTAGTCCAGTGGGCGTGGTTTAGTCTGTCATTCACTTTAAGGCTGCCCTCTGACTGTAGGTCTTCCAGAACCCTATTTCCCATATAGCCCCCTCTGCTGGTGAATAAAGAGCATGTCAGCATGAGAATGTTAAAAACTTAAGAACAAATTGGTAAAAACCAACTGCTCATAAGCCAACATTTCAAGTAAAAGCAATTAGGTGTTCTCAGTATTTTGCTTCATCTACCAGGCAATGAAATACACAGCTGAGCAACCACATTCATGGCATGTTTAGAAAATGACTGTTAATGGTTCTGTTATTTATATTGATGGAGGAGCTAGCTGAGACTTTACTGAGCCCAATGTCATTCTAAATATGAGAAGCATACAAGGAAATACCTGCTGTAGAGGCATCTTGAGGGTTGCTGGGAGCCAGCCAGCCTGGAGGTGGGGGAGGGCGTGGAAATATGAAGTGAAAAGTGGCCAGAAAACAGAAAATAGAAAAGCGAGGAGGAGACATTCTCTTGGCAGGTGGCTTTTGGGAAAATACAGGTGGCACATGAATAAGAATGGAGGGCGGCATTAAAGAAAGCTGACTGGATGTCCAGGAGGCTGTGGGCATCACAACGCAGGTGTTGGCCACAAGGCTGTCCAGGTGCGCTGCCACCTAAACCAGGGGAGCTGGATGGTGGTAACTAGAGAGCTGTAATCTGTGGGCTGACTCGCTGTACTGGCTGAAACCAGTCTGACTCCACCTACTTTCTCCAGAGTATTCATCACACCTGCTGTTTGTTAGCCATATCCCAAGAATATATTGCAAATAACTGCCTCTTCCATGAGGGATTCTAAGTATTTATAAGTATACTTATTTTTTACAGCTTTGATCATGTCTGCTTATCTGGCTGCTGTGTGCATTTGTATGTGTGTGTGTGTGTGTGTGTGTGTGTGCATGTGTGTGCGTGTGTGTATACCTGCTCCTTTTTCAGTTCCCTGGCACACGATCTGTTCCTTCATTGTACCTGGCTTTGTCATGTCTGGATCTCACAGATATTCAGATTGCTGACCTGGATTAACAACCTGTTTCATACTTTCACTAATGTTTTTCTGCTTCATTGCTACCTTACAAATGCTATTGAATACTGTTGAATTCTCTATTGTCTTGGTTTTCAGCGTTACATTTGCATTGTGTCCTGACCTGATTTGGAAATAAAATGGCTGTTTATTTGTTTCTGTGTGTGTGCGTATGTGTATGTGTGTGTGTGTGTGTGTATTCATACATCTTCTAACTGTACTATAATTATAATTATCTATGTACTGTACAAATTGTGCATTCTCAAGTGTGTTATTAATTAGGCATCATTTTGCTTGTTCTTGTGTTTGCCTTTTTGTTTATTTGTTTTTTAAACTCTCAGGTCTAATTGAGTTAGAAAGCAATTTATGATGATGTACTGCAAAACATATGCTGAGTACCTATTAATTAAATGGTAGAAAAAACTGCATAATCCACTGGGTAAAATGCTTTTAAGACAGATGAGGGTTCTACTGAAATGATTATTTGATTTAGAGCTGCATGAACAGTAGATTTATGAAAGATTCTCAATGTCCTCAATCTCTGTCTTAGCAAGGGCAGGTTACACTTTCCCAACTTTTATTATGGTTTTTGGATTGAGCTTCGAAGGTATCGCATGAATGTACATAAACGTTCGCTACATAAACAGAAGGTGCTTTGTTTTTGCCCACATTAAAGTAACTGTTTTTGGACAGGTTAATTCAAGCGTTTAGCTTCCCATGTGAGTTATTGTTCATGAAGCATGAAGGTATAGAAAAAGATACACACATTACTTTTTTGCAGTCAGGCATCCAATAAGGTTCAGCTGTGCTCACCCTCCCATTTTACACATCAACAAAACAAAGATACGACGTGTACGAGGATCCAGATTTTCATTATGGTTGTTTATACATGCCTGTTGGTGTCATTTTGTTTGCTATTGTACAACTGAAACAGTGTGGCCCAACAGCTGCCCTGAACCTGAAAAAAGGCACAGATCTTAGTGCAGTGCATGTGTCTCAGACAGTGCTGAGTTGTTGTAGGTGTCCCTCCTAGCTGTCTGAGAGTATCTGTGAGATTATCAATGTGTTTTTGATCTGTTGCTGTAAGTGCTTCTGTGAAGTAGCTGAAGAAGGAGACAGAAAATACTTAAGCCCTTGTTCGTTCAGGTGCACTGTCTTAACGACTTTTACTGAACATTGAGGACGATTACTTATTTGGTGCTCTTGGAGACTTGGTTCTGTATGATTTTAGTGGAAGCTGGACTGCTATTGGCTGTGCTTCATAAAATAACACCCCCCCCAAGTTTTTCCTTGTGCCTGTTCATCATTGCCTAGTTGCCACAGAAAGGGTCGCCTCAGTGTAGACATAGTGTCTGTTTCCACAATCCAAAAGGAATTGAATGCAAATTAATTATGAATTTATTTATATGCTCTGTCCCTGGAGCTGAAGCTGTCGGGTTTTTGCATTTGTTTAAATAATTTGTCTTTTCTCTATAGACAGGGTAGAATAATGTTTGCTTGCATCAAGCCATATTTTATGGCAGGTATGTGATTTTTAATAATGTTTCAATGGATCAAGCAGTGATCACACAACGTATAAAGTCCTCAAAGAAAACCATGAAAACATCACTTTCAAATAACATGCATTCCTGACTCTTAATATAAGAACCTGTTGGTTGAACTGTATGTGGAATATTCTGGATGCCACACCGAAGCAGGTACGTTACAGTAAGCTATAAAAGAATTTCCCCAGAGTCGTGTGTGTCAGACTCAACTGTTCTTTCTGCTGTCTTATGTAACAGCATGTTTCGTAAGCCTAACAGGTTTTTTTTTCCCCGAGAGACGTGAAGTGGAGGACTCTTGCAATCAACTGTGCTCCATCAGAAATCGCAGGCTTTGTGGCAGGGCCCAAACAGCGTGACCATATGGTGCTCAGGGTCCCTCCCCTATGACAGTCAGGTTGTATTTGCTCATTGGACATCAGTGCCCTGGTGAAGTCTGTTCAGCTATGGTTCTCAGTCTGTTTTGCCAGGACAGTTTGGCCTCTTTTTGGGGCACACAGCCTGCATGCCTTCAACTGCAAAGTCGTTAATTTGTTAAGGCTACCATGGTTCTGGAGGCTCTGCTCCAGATGGCTGGTCACTTTGTGTTTCACAGCCTTTCACAGCCCATCCAGGCCTTTAGATGCTAATCCTGAGAGCTATACAGTATTATAGCAGACAAGATAAAGGACCTTTTGACATTATGTTACAGGGCTACTTACTGCATACCAGAGTTAGGTGAAAGTGACTACAGGTCCTATAACAGAAATAAAAGATAGATAGTATGTTTATAACCTTCAGAGAGACACTTAATTGAAGGTGTATACATAAATGGACAGACTTACAAGTCAAGTTAAAATCATGTCGTTCATTGTGGGATCAAAATGTAAAGTACTTCACTGTATGGCTCAAGTGGTGGTAAGAATTTATACCACCAGTCAGCTACAACCCAGAGTTCCATAGGCCAAGTCAAAATTTGTGATTGTTTTAGCCAGGGTAGCAGTGAACATGTTTTTGGTACATATGGGACATGGAAATGAATGTACAGCAGGGACTTTTTTAAATTTAAAACCATTTTGGGTAAAGTTATCAGGAAGTCTAGAATATTCCAGCAAAGTCTGGCATGTTTACTGAGTTTGGAAAGATGGATTTTGTATCTGAATTTGAGTGGGTATGTTTTCTTTTTTTTCCCATACAACAATGAGACATTCTTTTATATTTACTTTTCTTGTTTAAATAGAAGCATCCAAACGTGATTATATGGGTACTGTAAGGCTTTGGCCGACTCTTGTGCTCTTAGATTCAGCATTAAATGCCTGTACAAGGTCCGTGTGACCACAACCTCCCTGACTCCGCTTGCCAGGGCCTCACCACTGCTGTTTTTCCCAGGCGAGCTGACGTTCACTGAAATGGTGGCAGAGTGCAAACCTGTAAGAGCTCAGTATAGCTGTCAGGCTGTTAATTCAGTCCAGTCCCTCTGTAACTCTTAACTGCATCTCAGGACTGTGTTGAGAAACTGAATCAAAGCACCAATATAAGTGTTTGGTGTCATGGAAAGGAGCTGGGGGAAGCTCTCTTGTGTTTCAGTTATCAGCACCTGTGGCGTAGTGCCTGAGAGAGGCCTGGCAGTATGACCCCATCACACAGTGCTAGCCTGGGTGGAACACGGGTGTGATCTCCTCCAGCCAAACAACGGGGAAAACGCTCACTTTGTTTGGAGAGCTCCCTCCCCACCCCCCACAAGCAGAACATCTGCTCAGCATCATGGAACATGCACTGGCTGTGTTGGCGACTCAGCAGGTGTCGCCGCTCCATGACCGTGAACTTTATTCCAGCTACACTGGCCTTATTCCTGCTGTATTCCAAGCACAGCCTTTTTCTGCCATTAGTGCAGGACTATTTCAGTGCCATAGTGTATTTCCCTGTAGTGCCTGAATTACTTTAAGTCAGCCTCCCAATAGTACAATTACAGTACATTTGGATAAGCATTTGCTGATAATAGAATAAGAAGGTGGATGTTCTGAGCTCTGCATTTTTATGTTTCGGCAAAGTGGACACAAATTATCCACAAGGTACTGCCTATGAAATATGTTGCATGTATGTGAAAGACCAGTCAGAGACCCTGGCACAGATCAGAACTGTCACTGTTTGACAGAAATTGACACGATGTGAACTATTCATGTTTTATTTGGCTTTTGTCAAACTGTTCTCATCATATTGATAACTTTGTCTGCAGTGTTAGTGAAACCAAAATAAAAGCATGTCTGGGTATGTGTGTATACATTTTATGACTTTTGAGTATCTAGCTGAAATGACATTCATAATGGTCTTTATAAATGGTTTCCAGATTCTTTGTTATGTCAAAGCATGAAAACGTATTAGTGTCCCTTTGCATTACGTTGGTAAATGTACACAATCAGAGCCTGCTTCACCCTGTTTTCACAGCAAGAAAAAAATTAATGTTGTGCTCACAGATTTTGTAGATTTACTGAACAGTACATCAGTTTTGCATGAAAACTAAATGTTGTAAATGTAGTGGGCGGAAGAACTGCATCTTCACACACATCTACATGCCCCTGTTCAGCATCACAATGTCTGAGAGCAGAGTTTGAGGGAGAGATGTGATTCCCTCAGAAGACTTAAGTGCATGCAGCCCGACTGCCACTGCAGCACAAGCTCTGCATAACAGCCCACTGGTTGTGTTTCATCCCTATGCCAGGGGCTGATGGGAAACACAGTTTTGTTCCAATGTCTCACATTACCTCATCCACACAAACACGCACGTCCACACAACCTCGCCCTTTTTACAGGTTTTTGCTATTTGCTCCGTGCTGTTCAGTCATTGGCTTCTATATTGTGGTTAACTTTATTTTTTCCCTTTCTTTTTTCTGTGCCTTGCAGTTTTTCCCTTATGGTGATGCATCCAAGTTTGCACAGCATGCTTTCCGTACCTTTGACAAGAACGGGGACGGTACCATAGACTTCCGAGAGTTCATCTGCGCCCTGTCCATTACGTCACGAGGCAGCTTTGAGCAAAAGCTGAACTGGGCCTTCAATATGTATGACCTGGACGGTGATGGAAAGATCACACGGGTGGAAATGCTGGAGATAATAGAGGTACATAATCCAGGTGGCTCTCCACATGCATCTGTTCACTCCTTCTGTTGAAGCTTCCTAAAAAAGACAAGAATTACTTAAATGATGTAACATCACATTTTGTGCAAAATCATTACGCTGATACTCTTATGCAAAGTAGTTTATGTTGACAGTTGTGGTATTACACTGACTGAAATATGTTCTGGAAGACAACATAACTGCATTAATTTCTAAAATTAATTTCACTTTATATTAAGATGAGAATACTTAAAATGTGAAGCTTTTTACAATCTAATAGTGGCTAGGTGGCTCAATGGGTAGAGCATCAGGCTGGGATGCAGAAGCCTGGCTACCTGGTGTGTCCTTGAGCAAGACATCCTGCACTAGCTCATTGTAACAGATACAAAATGTTGGAAGTCACTTTGGATAAAAGCGTCTGCTAAATGACTAATTATACAATGCGTGTGTGTGTGTGTATATATATAATAACTAGATGTTCTATGGGAGGAATTGATTCCAAAAATCCTTCAGTCAAATTGATAGGTTATAAAAGATACTTAATAAATCTTTTCCAGAAGGATTTCATATGGGTTAATATTTCATAGATTGTTAACTGACAATTGATGTACCTAGCTATAGAGGTGTGGAGTGTTAATGGCAGTAGATTACAAATGTATGACTTTTGGAATAATGACTCAAAGATAAGGATTGCTCCCACATTGTTTGAATTTTCCTCAGGATTTATTAAAAGCATAGTGTAGAACATTGTAGAACAAAACTTGTCAACTGCATGATTTATGTTGTCTAGTTGTAATGTGGTGCAAAACATGGTTAAAAACACAAATCTTGTCAGTTTGTCACACAAAAAAAATGATATTGGAAAAACAGTCCAGAACTTTATGGATGTTACCATAGACATTCCAAGTTGACCTGGAATAAGTCACAAGTTGAGAAGGTGAAGCCAGTATGGTCCCTGACAAAGAAAAGACAAAAAACAGATAAGCCTGGTTTTGTTGAAGCCTGACACTTTCAAAATTTCAACACCAGTTAAAGCTAAAAGGCAAAGAAAATTACAGTCCTTCGCCTTGACAATAAAAATCTGAAATATGTGTCTAATTCTTTGTAAAGGCAATTTACAAGATGGTGGGGACTGTCATCATGATGAAGATGAATGAAGATGGCTTAACACCAGAACAGCGTGTAGACAAGATTTTTAGCAAGATGGATAAGAACAACGATGACCAAATCACTCTGGAAGAGTTCAAGGAAGCTGCAAAGAGTGATCCATCCATTGTACTACTCCTGCAATGTGACCTCCAGAAATGAAGGGGGTACTAATGTGGCCATGGACTGCACAGAAGTTTAATGTTCCATTCAGTTTGCAGCTATTTCCACTGAAAAAAAAAACGCTTGGACTACCTTTCAATGGATCCGCTTCTTGTGTTTGAAACACTTGTGTGCATGAGAATGTCATTTAATAAAGAATTTGCATATAAATACATACAAATATACACACACCAATATACATAAACATATATATTTACATGTATCAGATTTATAATATACATAATATTTATAAAATTATAAAAAAACTAACTGCCAAAATGTGAAGTGTGTAATGTTATTTCCATTCAGTTCCCTTTCACTGGCGCCTGCGCATCTTTGATGTGCTGTCAGACTATGCTATTAATTGTCCATGTTTACTGAAGCTAGCTATGTGTCTCATATTCTAAGGCAATGTTAATAACACCAAATTCCCATGCTAATGTAATTGCTTCTAACAAACCATGTGTCCATTCTTCTAAACCAATTAAATGTGGATCTACTGAGGGATGGATTCTGATTCGCTTGACTACTCCCTCCAGACGTGCTTGTGCTGTCTGTGAAAATAAGTGTAGTTTATTTGCATGCTGTTAGGTTCTGCCTTAAAGCAAAAGATAAAAAAAGTCAATTTTTTGCATCCTATAAAATTAATGAAGACAAAGCCTTATCAAAGAAATGCAGTTTTTAAAGTTTATTATGAAAAGGAAAATAGGAAAGGTCATATTGCACTAGGTAATCTAAACTAATATACTTAACGTATTGTATGGAAAGTGTTAAGCCATTCTGACTGCTGTAACTGGGAGCATATATCATTGTTGATTGTAGTAATACATTACTAAAGCTTTTTAGCACCCCTATTAAAACATGCCATGTCATAAACCCACGGCTGCATTTTGTACTCTCAGAAATAATGTAAATGTGGATTTAGAGCCAGCACAGTGCATAGGCCGTATAGGGTGCCATCTGTCCATAGGGACGCCACTGCAGGTATTGGTGGTGGAATTGGTGGCAATGTAAGGGGTAAAATCAGCTAAAATCTTGCCTAGGGCACCAAATTGGTCAGGGCCAGCTCTATGTGGACTAATCAGAGGAGGACACTGGCAGAGCTTGGTTATACGGAATAATACACGTGGAGGATAATTGCACAACTGACATAAAATCACTTGCAGTCATCCGAAATTCTTAAGAAATATTAATTAAACCACTCCATGCTGCTGTCATAATCTTTCACGTTTGGCTGTAGACACTTTTTAAAAAGGTTGCATATCAATATGAGAAGTATACTCAGTGTCACATCAGTGAGGGGAACACATAACATTAGGATATTGCAGCATGTCAGAAAAACTTTATGCCGTCATCCTGATCTGTCTTCTTTTTCAGGTCAAAAATTGCCCCACGAAAAGATGTTGCTGATTCCCTTTTCTCTTTAGTTTTGTAAAGTGAAACTTCATCTAAGCAATTCTTTTTTATCCCAGTAGCAACACATTCTTATTCTGTAGTGTTCTGTTGCATTGTCAGTCTCTTTCAAATTCTACTAAATGTATGTGCTAAATATACGACTGTATATTTCCTGTTCCTATTACTCAGTTGACTAGATCACAGATACTGAAATGGTTTTTCTCCTGCTGTTTTGTAAAAGGGACAAATAAACTTAATTATGGAGATTAATATTACACAACAGGTCAGAATACTGCATTCCAAAGTGTTAGTCCATACAGGAGGCCCAAAGCCATTTATCCTGGAAAAGGAAAATATGCCAGTTTGTAATCAAAGCTTAATGATGATGCCAGGTGAGACTGAATGCAAAGAACCAACAATTTTTAAGCAGCAAGTGACAGCAGCTATGGGAAGTTTATGATTATTATTTTGTACATTAGTGTGTGTTGTACCCTGAAGTACCTGACTGCACTATTCCTTGTGTTGTGGTTAACTAATAAAACATCTATGGGCTGTTTTCTGACATTTCTGTGTTTTACTTAAAATTGCTTTTGACCTTAGAGTTTGAGTGTTTTTGTTTTTACATTTCTACATTCTTAGGTTTTGGACTGATTAATTTTCCCACAAGATAGCACAATGATCTTCTGTTTACTGAAACTGAGCTGTATATCTTCACCCAGGGACAAACATGTCAGGGGAAATATTAGCTAAGAAATGCTGCATAAAACCAAGGCAGGCAATGCATGCAAGCGCGCGCACACACACACACACACACACACACACGTGCACATGTCCTGCAGATGAGAAGTTCACAGATGTGCCCTGTCCCTGTAGATGTGTAAAATACAGCTGAACTAGTGTCAAGTGTGCAGTCTCCATGTTAGCTGTTATGTAATAACAGCTTAAATGCACAAACGATGAAGCTGACAGTTAATGCAATGCAATAATATAAACAGATATGTTCTTGGATGACATGCTGGTAAGAGAAGGGTGGGGAGCTTTGACATGCAATATAATGTTTAAATCCAAATCCAAAGTTTAAATCCAAATTTAAGTAAACTGTGTGACATAATTGCAAATGCTAAACACATTTAAAGCATACAAATAATAGTGGACATGCATGATGTCAAATAGCTTCTTAGTACAGGGCTTGTATTAAGGTTTTTATTGTACCATATGAACATATAATTAGGAAATTTACCCCATAATTAACCCCATACTACCAAATGACATTAAATTTGTAGAAGGTGAACATAGTAGCACTGGATGTACTCTTACATATGTACCATTTATATTAATGTAGCGCTGCAGTGTCTAACTAGTATACAACTATGATTAAGTAGTCTTCATCAGTGACCTATGGCAGACTCCTCACTAAACCAAAAAAGATTTTAAAGTAGTTATTACTTGGAGTGATTAATTACACACTAGTTACTATTCTATATTAAAGCAAAATGACCTTGAGATCACACTCATACCTAACACTACTTGTGCTATATGAAACACATAAAATTTTAATGTCTCAGACATTCTTTGATGTATTTAAACATTTACTGATGAACAACCTTATGTTTATAGTCGTAACTATTAAACTGCTATTTTGGGATTATTCCGATTAAAATCGTCTAGAAAAAGACATTTTGTAAGTCATCTGTTCAATAGCATGCTTATACAAAAAAGAACGTTTTGTGCATGTCAAATATACACTTCCAAGTAACAGCTTTCAAAACCTTTAAAATCTGAACTCTATAGAAACCCATGTGACGTGTAAAACTTTAATGAAACGTAACATTTTTCCATTTGGCTCAGTATTGGTTTTCCTATCACTAATACATAATGTTACACATAACACATGAATTAGATTGGTATAAGGTCTACCTACTGTCTTGAGTGAAACAGAACCTCTTATGACTATTAAACTAACACTGCAAACAGGGAACTATACCATTTCTAGGTCACCTCAAAAACTCCATGGTTAAAAATGAGGACAAAAAAAGGTTAGAAAAAAGTAATTTTAATAAAGGAGTTACACAATGAAGAAATCAAAATACAATTAAACTGTGACACTGCATGTACACCAGAGCAAAAAAGAATTTAAATTACTTGTTAAAGCATTCTATATTGCATCATATGAAAAACATTTTACAAGAAAATGCAAAGCAAAAACTAATGGGGTTTAAGAACACAAGTGGAAAAACTGCAAGTCTACTTTGGTGGATCTGTGTTGATTCCATATTTTTCTTTGAGGAGTTTCAGTTGTTCTTCTTTTTTCTTTGTGTCCATTTTCTGGAATGCCTGAAAGAAAAACACAAGCAGTAATCAATACCTCAGGAGAGTATACCATTCCAAATGTAAATATCCAACCACAAATTCAATATCCATATTGTTAAAATTAGGGCAAGCCCTTGCCTTTCAGAGAGTATGAACTGTTTCAATAAACAAATTCAGAATCAAGAAACTAAATTCAAAATAATTATTCAATTTTCACAATATTCTAGACTATGACTTCATGTGTAAATTTCTGCACATTTAACTTAATCTAATACACAATGTTACATGAATTTGATTGGTGTAAGGCCTACCTACTGTCTACCTACCAAGTGCGTAAAATAAAATAAAAAAAAAAAGCAATACATTTTTACCATCTTCATTAAATACAAACCTATAAATTTACTGCAGCACACTTTACTGAAATTCTACTTGGAAATGGATAATCATTTCATCAAGTTCACAATATCTAGTCAAATATATTAGAAAGGTGGTCTTAAAGATCCAGATTATATGTCTGGTTTAAAAAAATAAAATTAAAACAAAAAAGTACATTCCAAAGACTGAAAGACATTTTTGACACAAAGAGACAGACATACATACCCTGTTTGCATTGTAATACAAGACTACAAGATATCGGTTGCAGACGTTAAATCCAGATAAGTGATCACAAGCATTTTTGGCATCAAAAATGTCTTCATAGACCACATAGGCAGTTCCTCTGGTTTCAGGTGTGTTCCCACTGAAAACAAACGCACGTACAGACATTAAAAAAACCGAACTGGCGGCACTTTCAGTACAGCTCACTTCATTAAAGCAGATCGGTACGAAAAAAACTTCAGCACACAACAGTATAGCCAATGTTCAAAGTCACTTACACTCTGATTTGCCTTATAGGTCCATATTTTCCAAATATATCATACATTTCTTCTGCCGTGATTTTGTAGGGCAAATTTCGAATATACAGTATTCTGTTTACTTCAGGGGGTAACCGAATCTGAAAAACAAACCGATAGATGAAAAATTACAAATCGTGTGCAATTTATAAATTACGTATTTACCGTGAACCATACTATATATAATAAAAAAAAAAAAAAACACAAAAGATACGTAATATGGAAAACTGCTCTATGCCACGCAGAAGCCTTATAATTATATTTTTAAATGATCGGATGATAATTCCGACCAGCCTTAATAACTTTAAGCAAACACGTAACCCATTTATTTACAAAAGTCAAAACATACATATATAACAAGAAATTACGGCGCAGTTAAGACAACATGGAAGCTATAGTAAAGACTCGATGTTTTCTATTGTAAAGGGTAGAGGATTCGATACATTTGGATTTACACCCCCGTGAGACAAAAACACTAAAACGCGTATTAGTTGTATTGTTAATAATAATATAAATTTATTCATTAGCGTTATTTCATCAACCAAGGCCGTTTAAGCCTACCTAAGGCTAGGCCCAGTCTCCCATAACCAAGAAATCTAACACAACAACACATAATCAAACGTCTTAAAGTAATACTTTAAAACCATTTTAAGACATACGTTCGCTCGTTTAGCTGCTTGCATAGCCATGATGAAGGTGCTTGTATGAAAGTTTTCACTCTGAATCCAGATGCCTAGCAAAAATATCTCCTAAACGTAAGCAAAGCGTTGTCTAATGGCGGATGTGTAACCTGCTGAAACCAATCTTTAGCGCCACCAACTGTCTGGAGGGACTACGGACTACAGCAATGGCGTATTTCCAATTTACTTATAGGGGCATACAGCCACCTACAGGCACGGAGCGTTAAAACACGTCAACCTGCTACAAAAATCCGAATAGGGCTCCAGTAGAGTCCAGCTGAAGACCTCCAGTTCTAGATGGACACTTCTCCAAAAACCAGCCTTTAAAAGCCGTGAAAACATCTGTCTTCGTCAGTTTAAAAACTAGACGCACTGTCATTGCCCACCTTTCCGAAAGTGTAATTTTGATTTAGTCTCGTATTTTAGGCAGAAATGCATTAACTAACAGCAGCTGGGTTTGCCACGCGCAGTCAAGTCACAAAAATGACTGCCAAATAGTGTAGACCAGATATTGCGATTTATTTCAAAATTGCTAAGTTTTTAACACTTTTTGCAGCACAGTTGGGTACATTAAGTGTACTGAATTATTTATTATTTGAAAGGACAACTGAAGTGTAATTAATGTACAATAAAATACTGTGTGGCAGGGCATACACACCCCCTGGTGGTACCCCTCTTTTCTGTTTTGGGTAATGTTACTGAAATTCTATAACAGGGGTAGGCAATCATGGTTCTGGAGGGCCGCAGTGGGTGCAGGTTTTTGTTTCAGCCAATTCATTCAATTTAATAGGTAATTAATTTAATTACATA
>JABJVR010000088.1:0-22007 GCA_025773905.1 Chitala chitala | reverse complement strand
GGAAGGAAGGGAAGGTGAAGGGACGGCGGAGGAGAAAGGAGGAATGGAAGGTGAAGGGGCAGCGGATGAGGAGGAAGGAAGGGAAGGTGAAGGGACGGCGGAGGAGAAAGGAGGAAAGGAAGGTGAAGGGGCGGCAGAGGAGGAAGGAAGGGAAGGTGAAGGGATGGCGGAGGAGAAAGGAGGAATGGAAGGTGAAGGTGCGGAGGAGAAAGGAGGAAGGGAAGGTGAAGGCACGGTGGAAGGAGGAACGGAAGGTGAAGGTGCAGCAGAGGAGGAAGGAATTGAAGGTACGGAGGAAGGAGGAACGGAAGGTGAAGGGGCGGTGGAAGGAGGAAGGGAAGGTGAAGGGGTGGTGGCAGAGGAGGAAGGAAGGGAAGGTGAATGGGTGGCGGAAGAGGAGGAGGAGGAAGGAAAGGAAGGAAAATGGGTGGCAGTGGAGGATGAAGGGGAAGGTAGAAAGCTTCAACATGTCACAGAGAAATGCCACTTACAGTCTGATTCTGCATCCATGCAGTCTTGTATAGAGAGAATAAAACTTTTTGAGAATCTGTCTCAAGTACAGAGTTTTTTCTCTTTAACTGAAGGTCAAGTGCACATTTCAGAAGATTCAAACCAAGTGGAAATGTGTTCAGATGTGATGACTAATGAAACTGAAACCTTGATCGAAGCTATGCCTGATGATTCAAAATTGGCTACTAAACTCACCACTTGTTTATTGAAAGGCTTAGAAAGTGGTGAACAGTGCAGTTCACAGGACGGTGGAAAAAAATATGTAATGGAACAGGCTTGTTTATCAGACAAAATGGATTCTCCAGTGAATCTGGTGACTGATACCCAAGATGCATTTTCGGAGTTGAACTTTGCTGAGCAACTGGATAAAATAATTTCTGAACAGAACCTTGAAGGACTTCATAGTGATGCAGGACCAGTCCATTCTTTATTTGAAGATGTTGAAGGTCATAGAAGAGAATGTCAAGACTCAAGTATTATGTCGTGTAAGTAGAGCCAAATAGGTAATTTACTGTTTATGTTCACATAATGTGAATTTAATTTTCTTTTCTGCTAGCATTTGGTAGGTTACAGGCATTTGAAGATGAGCCAGTCATTGGATCGGAGTGCATTTGCTGGTGTCATGAACGCAACATATGGTGCAAAGCAAAAATTGCTAAATTACTTGGTGATTCAGTCAAGGTAAGGTTTTTGTTTTTCTGCAGTTCGTATTTAAATGGCTCCAGTGAAATTTTGTGCAGACTCCAATAATCAAATTTATTTTGAATGGATATGGAGGAATATAAAATGTATATGGAGGAATATTTTTATTACTGATATTATTATTATTATTATTATTATTATTATTGCTATTGCTATTTCGCATTTATTGCATGGGAATGGAAGAGTAAAATAAGTGATAATTTTTGGCATAAATTTACCTTGTTTAACCTGAAGTTTAGGGTTGAAAATGCGGTCTTGTGATTGACTGATACTGACATTTGTATTTAGACCATGTTGTTGTTGGGGGGTTTTTTTTTTTTAATCCCAGATGATGTGTGTATCGCACATCCCATAAATTCAAGTATGAAATGCACTGGGTTTTATAATTTCAACCCAATACTATTTTTAATAATTGGCTGCACAGTTATGGTGGTAACACTAGTAATGGTCATAAAAGCAAAGTGTAACAATAATAATGATCATTAATGATGTTTTATAGTACATAAATTCTAGAAATTTCCCTGCATTACACCTATCACAAGTAGTAGCACTGTCAGCTGAATAATAATGCATAGTACTGTACAGATGTATTACAATATATTATTCCTGCATTAACCAAGTTGATGATGCCTCCAGTTTCAACCTGCCAAAGAGTAGTGTTGATGACAGCAATGGATACTTGCCCAGTCTGTTTATATAAAAAAAAAAAAAAAAATTGTACAAGACGAGTGCTGTTAGTCTTTAATTTATATTAAAACTTTATGAATGATGGTGATATTTTTGAAAAGAGAACCTTACCTACAAATAATAAACAGAGTAGTAGATGTCATCGTATAACATATTTTTACCTCTGCTTATAGTTTGACCCCTCATCCTGCAAGGGTTGATATGCAGCCAGTCTGACTTTGCATTTTTTGACCACTCAGCCGACTAAATTGGCACTTGCCTGTACAGGCCATTTTATTAAGTCAGTTTAAAATGTAAATAGTACTGTTTTAAAGTCAAGTTTGTTTAAAAGTTTCCCTCTTCTGTCCCCAATATTTGTCATCCAGGTATTTTTGCATAACAATGCAGAAGCTATTGTAAACATGAAGAATGTCTTTAGAAGAGCCTCTGAAGATCTACCTCAGGTTTATGAGAATTGCACAATTTTACATATGTACCTTAGTTCTTAAATACATTCCATTTATGCATTAATAATTTTATAATGCATTTTTGTTTGAAATTTAAAACTAGGAATCAAGTGTGTGTGTTCCACTTGGATTCCAGCAAGGTAGGTGTTTGTGTGCTTTTCAGAAGGTTTAATTGGACAACATACTTCTGTAATGTAAAGGAGTCTTGCATCTTTCTCTGCCTTTGCTTTGCAGCAAAAATGCATGAAAGCTGCAAAGCATGTGTCTAAAATGCTGCACTTCATTAAATTAAATACAGAATGGAGCTGTACGGGAATGGCAAATTTTAAACCTTACTCTGGGGTTACTCTCCAGCGTTCCTGCATCTTGTCGTCATGTCTAGGGTCTGACACATTCAGTGAAGGCAGTTTAATCCTGGATATACTTGTGTAGGTTTGCCTGCTGAACACCATGAGGAAGCCGATGGAAGCACTGACTCTACACACGTAGCGGACAGGTGGCAGTCCAGTCCTAACACAGCTGGATCAGACTGTGTGATCAAAACAAGCTCCAAGACCTGAATCAAGCATCTGCACATCATGTGCATCTAAACAAGAGCATGGCAAGATTACTTTGTGATTGTGAACACTTAAGGGGAATGTATTTTCCCTGTTTTCTTGGCTTTAAAAAAATGCAATGTAATTGTTTTTGATAGATTTGCAGTAGTTTGCAGTGATTATCATATTTGGAGAGTGAGTAAAATCAGCATATGGAACCAGGTCTTTCATTGATGCAAGCACACCTTCCTCGCTTTCTTTGGTGTTCATATTTCAGTTTGGTCCCTTGTATATTGAAATGCTTGATGCAAACTGTGAATAGTTAAAACCAGATACTTTCTAATAATCATCTGTTTTGTCCTCTCAATGACATTTATGTAGAATTTAGTTTTGTGCAAAATTGTGCCATTTCAATCTACATTTTAAGTGTTCTTAGTGAATAGCATTGCTAAGGAATAGAGGACTTGGGATAATAGTTAAGAACTTCATTGTATTTTAAGGATATACATTAGAGATGGGGGAGGGAAATGTTTACTTTTTGTTCACAGTTGCTAAATACAAATTTTTCATTTGCATTTCAGTTGTGTGCCTGTATCCTTTAACTTTTTTTTTTTTTTGGGGGGGGGGGCAAATTACATTATGGTGGTGTAAAAGTGATGGCATTTCAAAACAAAAATAAGATGTTTTGGATTGTAATATTTTTAGTCCTTTAATTACCAAATTTGTTTGTTGAGAGGGTACTTAATTGGCTTTCAGTCAAATTCAGATGGTCAAAATAAGCTTAAATATTCTATCAGTGCATTTGGTATGAGGCAGAGAATAATTTGCAGGTTACAAAATTTTTGCATTACAGTAAACGAATGACTTTTTGTGTATTTCAGACGAACTCAATATTTCAATTCAATTAATTTTTTTATAGCACCTTTCGCAACAGTGTGTCAAAGCGCTTTACACAAGAAATTGCAAATATTGAGGAATTTAATACAAATGAATGAAGCCAGACAACAATGGAGGAGAGAAACCAAAAACTCCACACTGTGGAGAAAAAAAAACCTCTGGGGGCCCAAGGTTGACTGGCTGCCCAGCCCCTCCTGGGCATGCTAACTTTACAGAATGTAGTGATACTTATTGACACTTTGATTGTTACTAGTAATATGGTATATGTAACAATTTAGTCCTCCTTTGCTCCTGGTGCTGAAGCTGCTCTCATTGGCCTCTGGTGTCCCCCAGGCGAAGCTTCATCCAAGGGGATACATTAGGAGTCAGTCGCTTTACGAAGGCATCCCGCTCAGATGGTGCCCAGGTGGGCACCAGGTACCCACATGCACAAGGAGAGAGTTTAGAGAGGGGTTAGCAAATAAACTCTAGCAGCCCCATAGCAAACTTATATACTTATTATATTGGCATGTACAGTATGTGCCAGCAGCAGTAATTACCGTGAGCTACAGAGACTATCATGGGATGGCTAAATCAAAAAAGTACGTCTTCAGTCGGGATTTAAAGACTGAGACATTCGTGTTCAGGCAGACTATTCCATAAACTAGGGGCTCTGTAACTAAAAGCTCTAGCACCAATACTTTTGTATACCCGTGGATCAATAAGTAGGCCTGCATTCTGTGATCGAAGGGAATGATTTGGAGTATAAGTGTTAATCAGCTCTGATAGATATACTGGTGCCTTGCCTTTAAGTACCTTGTATGTTAACAAGAGAATTTTGAAATGGTTCTGTACTTAACAGGAAGCCAGTGGAGTGATGACAGTACAGGACTTATATGGTCGTACTTTCTGCTTCTAGTGTGTTTAGTGTTTGGTTAGTACATCCAGACAGTAAAGCATTACAGTAGTCTAATCGACTATGGACAAATTATACATGCTTTTGTCTTCTGCATTAAGAAAACGACAGCCTAGCAATATTTCTCCGCTGCAGGAAGCATATCTGTGAAATTGCATTAATGAGCCAAAATTGAGTTTATTGCGTGGTCTGAAATTTTTCCATCTTTTTACCTACGTTTTACAAAGTACAAAGTGTGACAATTGTTAAGTTAATTTTGAAATATTTAAAGCCCTTTGCCGGTGGAGACAGATGTGTTCCACAGAGCAGGAATGGGACATGCATTATAGTAGAGCAATGGGTACAGATCCTGTCCCTGTATAGGAAGTTTGCATGTAACATTTTTGTGTTCTCAGTTGCCTCCAGTGTTTTACAGATAGGACTGCAAGCTTTGGTCTTCCTGTATGCTGGGTAGAATCAACGCTGTCACTTTAGGAGGCCATGTATATGCAGGTATTTCTGTCCACCTACAGGCATGTACTGCACCTAATGTTGCATGCACTTGTACCTTGAAAAGGGTACTCTTAACTGTTCTTAAACTAGAAAACACAGTTCAGGAGGTTTCACTAACATTTACATAATGTAAACAGTTTGTGCCATTTGTTGCTGAGGACTGAGTACAAAATGGCACAAAACATCCAAGTGATATTCATGTGAACATTCATTTCCAATTTTTACAGTGTATCCAATTTATACTGCAAGACTGAAACACTGTACATTAGTATATTTGGAATATGCTAGTCAAATTTAAGAGGGAAAAAAGTCAAGAGACACACACCTGAAAGAAAAATACAGAAAATGCCACAGTGTGAATACCTGTACATTTCAGAATTTGACAGCATGACAATCAGTAAAAAATGAGTTTTCGTACCATCATTAATTGCCTTTACAATTGTACAATTTTACAATTTACAATCGTATAATTTTCATCATACAAAGTTTTAAGAAAAGGAAGTTGAATAAATGTTAGTGTTTGAAGCAGAGGCTAAACAAGAGAACGATGTTCTACATTTTGCAGTCCCACGTCATTCAGGTATTACAAAATGTTTCTGCACATTTTTGGTTGTTTGACCAGTATTGACATAGCTAGCATCAACTCAAGACATATGGTGAACCCATTTGAGACCAAATGCTCTGCTGGTAGTACTACTGTTGTACCTTAAGCAGAAACGACAACCCAAGTCTCAGGACATTACAAGACTCATGTGTGGGAATGTGCATCACTATTGTCCTCCTTTACATTGAAGATGTTGGAATATTAATATTGGTGCCTGGAATAAGGTTGTCATCTCTTCCGTCAATGAGAGGGTCCCATTGATTGAAATCTTTTTCCAATGCTGCAAAAGCATGAAAACAATCAGGTTTTCATAGTGTTGCGAATTGATCAAGTCAGTTGTTCACAAATCTTAGTAACTTTAACAATGCAATAATTTAGTAATGAGTTTATATTCTGTGTAAATACTCACACAAGTGCCTTTGAAGGAATGCTAAGGAGGCCTTGTTGGAAAGATCCATTGCTATATGGGGGTCAATCTCACCCCTCAGTTTTAAAATCTTCCCCACCCAGTTGCCCGTAAGAAAGGTGAAGTCAGGGAAGCTCTGATGAACGGTTCCCCTACAGGAGAGAATTTAAGAAATGAACTCAAACTGAAAGAGAGACCATTCTACCAAAATGGTACATTGATCACTGTAATAGTCAATAACAAGCAATCTGCTGTATACAACCATTTTTTGTTGCTTGTGTAAATAGTATATTAACATGGTCCATTGCAGTCAGTGTGGGACTAAACCTGATGGTTATCATTTTCCTCTGTACAGTGGTACAATCTAGCTTTCGCATGCGGATGATATTTCCAGCCCACTGGAACTTCTCAGAGTTGATAAACAGAATTGGTTGTTTCACTCTGGGGTAGATTTCATCCTCCAGTGGAAACATCCAGGAATCCAGAGCAATGCCACATCTGCGGAAAGGCAAAACACCACTTGGTTTAAAAAACAGTACCACTCAATCTACAATTCAGTTTAATATATAATTAACTTTTATATGTTCATGTTTTTCAGTGACCACAGTGGTGTGTACATTAAACTTTTCAGTTTAGGATGCGCCATAAAAAAGTCTATATGCATCATACAACATTAGAGAACAGCTCAAATAAAAGTCAGTAAGATTCTGTAAAATTCTGAAATTAACTGAACAAAAAGTTACTGATTATCTGGGTAATAGCTGGTAGTTCACTTACAGTGAAGAGCACTGAACTGCTACCTACAGACATGTCTCATGGCTGTATAAACACCAGTCTGCCTGGTATTCAGCTGTATTGGAGATGAGTTCACTCCATGCATTTTCAAAAAAATTTGTCTCAGCTTGAGATGTCCATTTTGTGGAAGTTGTGAATATATGCTGGGTTGCTTTCAGCAGTACGTCTGATTTAATGGCAGTGCTCAGCATATTTGTAGCCATTACCAGAAAATGAGCAGTGCCTGCCTTTTCATATTCACCATGACTCACCGGGGTTAATGAATTAACTTCTGTCCACATGTCAAATTTGTAACAACTCAATGCATATATATTTCTAGACTTTTCTTTTAATCTGTACCAAGGGTACAATAATTTGATTTTAGATTTCACTACATACACTATATTATCAAAAGTATTGGGACACCCCTCCAAATCACTGGATTCATGTGTTCCAATCTCCTCCATGGCCACAAGTGTATAAAATCAAGCACCTAGGCATACAGACTACTTCTACAAACATTTGTGAAAGAATGGGTTGCTTTTAGGAGCTCAGTGAATTGAAGTGTGGTACCGTGATAGGTGGCAACCTGTACAATAAGTCCATCCATGAAGTTTCCTTACTAAATATTCCATGGTCAACTGTTAGTGGTATTATAACAAAGTGGAAGCAACTGGGAACAACAGCAACCCAGCCATGAAGTGGTAGGCCACTGAAATGACAGAGCGGGGTCAGCGCATGCTGAAGCACACGGTGAGCTGAAGTCACCAACTGTTAATAGCTACAGACCTCCAAACTTTGTGTGGCCTTCAGATTAGCCCAATAACAAGTAGAGAGCTTCATGGAATGGGTTTCCTTGGCCGAGCAGCTGCATCCAAGCCTTACATCACCAAGTGCAATGCAAAGCTTCTCTGTCTGGCAATCTGATAGACGTGTCTGGGTTTGGCAGTTGCCAGGAGAACAGTACTTGCCTGGCTGCATTGTGCCAAGTGTAAAGTTTGGTGGGGGGGGGATTATGATATGGGGTTGTTTCAGGGGTTGAATTTGGCTCCTTAGTTCCAGTGAAGGGAACTTTTAAAGCATCAACATACCAAGACATTTTGGACTTTGTGGGAACAGTTTGGGATGGTTCCTTCCTGTTCCAACATGACTGCACACCAGTGCACAAAACAAGGTCCATAAACACATGAATGAGCCAGTTTGGGGTAGAGTTACTTGATTGGCCTGCACAGAGTCCTGACCTCAACCCGATAGAATACCTCTGGGATGAATTAGACCAGAGACTGCGAGCCAGGCCTTCTCGTCCAACATCAGTGCCTGACCTCACAAATGTGCTTCTGGAAGAACGGTCAAACATTCCCATAGACACTCCTAAACCTTGTGAACAGCCTTCCCAGAAGAGTTAAAGCTGTTACAGCTGCAAAGGGTGGGCCAACTCAATATTGACCCTACGGACTAAGACTGGGATGCCATTAAAGTTCATGTGCCTGTAAAGGCAGGTGTCCCAATACTTTTGGCAATACAGTGTGTCTACCTGTGACAGACATTCCGATACAGGCTACACTACCACAAACCATCACATTTAGATTAAATGTGTATAGGTCAGTTTTAAAACATAAGTGCGTCATATGATTATGCATCTTGATTCACTGGTGAACTGATGACTCAATACAGTCATGAGTATACTAGTTATTACCTGTATTTATAAATTAAAACAGGACATACTTAAAACTTGGCTCTTTACAAAGAGTCTGGATCACAGTGGCCCCTCCAAAAGAGTGTCCCATCACTGCTGTCTTACATAAGTCAACAGAGTTCTGGAAAAGAATACAGTAAAATCTGACAATGCTGCAAAAATGCATTATCAAATGGTAAAATCTAGAGTTCAAGGAGGAAGTTTGATGTGACATTTAATATTCAGATATTATCTCTTCCTTTTTCAGCAAAAAGTTCCCTTGACAACAAAACAAAAATGCTGCATGCATCTTCACATCTTTTTAAAAAAAAAAAAAAAAACCTTGGAAAATAAATCGTCTATTACCTCTGTAACAGAGTAAACACTACTACTTTATTTTATAAAAGTACAATTAAAATACATGCTTCTGAACAAGACTATTAACACTAAGATCCTATATTTGAACAGCAAATACCTTTAAAGCAGACCAGTCAAACTGTGACTGTAAAACATTGTTAATGGGATGTCCTGCATTAATCTCGCAGAGAACCTTCAAGGCTCTCACACATTCCTCTGCTCTTTGATGCACCTGTGGAAAGGTAGATATGAAACGTCCACCAACATCTCTATAACACAGCCACACCCTCAAACCAGCCAGGTTTTACTGCATTCAGAGTCAAACATCTGACAGAATGTGTAAGGTTCAAAATGCTTATACTGTTAACTTTTCTTAATGTAGTTAAACCTAGTTTTTGCAGCAGATGTAATACAAATAACATTCGCTCAGACACTTTTTGAACCTGTTCAAACTGACAAAAAATCCTCAAATTCTGGCCTGCGTTTGATTCAGTCTCAATATGTATATTGCACGTTTCTTAACATTGCTACCTGTTTGCTTCGAAGGGGGAACTCACTTTCCCCTGGCTTTAAAACTCTGTAGTACATCCACACCTCTTCAAGATTCTGGTTGACTGGGACTGAGCTTCCAGTGGCCACAGGCTGAACCCCCCGCTCAGCATCGAACTTCTCTTTGAAATAGAATGTAGCAGAACTAGACTCATCCCTAAACAAAAATTACAGTTTTAACTCTTCCAGCAGCACATGACTTTCAAGCAATGTTTATGGCTTCACATGAAATGCAAAATTTTAACAATATGCAAAGCTGACAAGTCACAAAAATCTTGTTAAAAGGTTTATGCATTAATAAATTATTACATAAAGATCTTTTTGTAAATGTCAAATGTTTTGTGTAGTCCAAAACACTCTGGAAATGGTTTGGTTAGTAACCATGCGTGTTGTGTGTCATCTTACACATCAGTCAAAATGCTCATTACGCACTTTCACATGAGGCAAGCTGAAAAATGCATTGTCTCCAAATAGCTGTGCATGTGTACCGTAGGGGGGTAAATTGCTGCCCCCACTGACTGACGTGCTACCCTTTATACTGTTCATGTAATCTCAGTGGACCATGCAAGCAGAAATGTGATGACCTGGTTTGTGCTATTGTCTAGACATCCCTCACACACTTACTGAGACAAATGGTCCTGTACTTGTGTGGGTGACAATAGTGCAACCCTTGCTACTGTTTGGTGGTTGCATGCAACAACATCACCTTTTATCCCTTCTCAAGCAGCAGCCTGAAACACAAGCATGTCAGTGCTGCAATCTGCCCCCCACTGCCCTCAACAAGGCTACAATGAAGACCATCATACCTGTGTTCCACTGATGCAACTATGAACCCTCTGGATGCAAGTTCTACACAAATGGCTGAATATAATGTTCTGTCAAGAGAGAGAATGTATTTATGTATAAAAGGGAAATAAACTGTGACATCTGATCCCTGATTTCAAGCTAAAAATAGAATTCCATTTCATTTCTACATACCGGAAAGCTCCAAGTCCATGAGAGAAGATAACCAGTGGGTACTTCCCATTCGACTTAAACGGTGCCTCCCAAAGTGCAGGTATTTTATATGACCCTAGCAGTGGAAAGATAACATAATGAAAACAGGACATCAGACTTTAAGACTGCATATAAAATGTTCATGACAATCATATACAAATATTCACATTGTGCTAAAAATTCTTTATACACTTGTAAATTAGGTATTTAATAAATTATGACATGAAGCGGCTTGCAGTTCTTAAGCATTTATGAATGTTTGTTAGCACAGACTGATATCTTAAAGCAGTGCTACAAATGTTTTATGCAAGCACTCCTTAACTGAAGATTGATAGTCAGTAGAAGAACTTGTGAAAAGTACATTTCCTCAGTAATAAACCTCAAAGATAATGTTACCAAAAAGTACATTACCATATAAGTAATGAAAAATCTTTTCAGCCACAGTTCTGTTCATCTTCATGAAATCTGCCAAACCATCAAAATATTCTTTGCTGGGGATCCAACATGGCATTTCTGCATTCTCTGATGATCCACATGGATAATACAGCCGCAAAAAGGTTCCCTGATAGGACAGTAAATGGGTTTTATAATACAAAATGCCCACTTTATACTACAAAATGTCATAAGCATATGTACCATTTTAAAGTTCATACAGATTATAAAATGAGATGAGAAAGAAAAACAAAATTGCTAACCAAGATTCTTCGTACTGGAGCCATAAACATTTTGTTCAGGTGGATGACTGATGTATTTCCACTCATGTCTACTACGCATAACTACTAGAGTACCATATTTTAGGCATCAAAGATCATTAGCATTAAAACAATTACCATTCCACAGAACCATCATTAAAACACGTGATACATAACAAGGTTTCCCCATTTCTTCCATTACTTCCAAGCACATATCGGTTTACCTGCACTGTGTGGTTCACCATAAGATCAGCACACCCAACCTGATTGGGCCCTTTTCCAGGTGGGATACCCAAGGTGTTGCTGGACCTGTTCCCCATGGTCAGCTGTCTTGACTGACCCTTCCACACTGCATCAGACAAAAAGGCAAAAGAAAATCTGTCAAAAGTTTGTTTATTCTGTTTTAGTAAAAGAAAAAAAATGGGGGGTGACATCTCCTCGTGAAGAGGAAGCACAGTGTCACGAGATAACCAGACATACCACAAAGTGACGAAGTAACGCCTGGTAAGATACGTAGCGATATAACTCAGGACTTCACAGTAGTGTTACACCCTGAAAGTTGGTGCTTGTTTTTCGCTCAGTCGTCCTATATGAGAAATGATTAACCTAAATTAAATGCATCATTATGTCACAGTGGCCTTTAAATTTTTTTTTCTCGAAGATGTCAGGCACTGCAGAATCGTAAAAACGCAACTGAAATTCGTAGTTTGATGACATCATCAGTTCAGGTACCAGGTACTTTTGTGTACTTATGTATTCTCTAACAGTTGCCTATAAGCACTAGACTAAATTAATACCAATCCATTTAGTACATACATTGCATATGTTTTCCCTGTACCACTGATTTTCATTTTTGTTTTTAAGTTTCTGACCGTTTAAGTAGCAACAATAGATGTTTCAGGCGAAAAGAGCATAACATCCAAACAAGCGTTTTTGACGAAACAAAACAAATACACAAAAGCAATACACACCACATAAACAACTATAATGCAAACATCAGTGTGTCCTTTGATTCCTTCGCTTAACCATTAAAGTAAACTGTAACGACACAACTTCTTAATCTAATTCCGCATCTTGTTTGTGTACTGGATATCTTTTTAACAACTTTTTCTCTATAAAAAAATAAGTCGCACCTGTCGTCGATCTTACCAGCTGATACACTCTGTTGACGGGAGCCAGCTGATGTTAAAATCCAGCACACGAGTGTGACAGCACAGAGATCGTTTCCGGCTAGTTAGCTTGTTAGCTACAGAGGAACAAACAAAAGTAGCTAGCTGGTATTTTCTCTCAGGAGCGGCCTACTGACGCTTCCTATTTGAAATGGCCGTGCTTTCATATGGTGCAGCTTCCTGTGGGATCCTCATGGTGCGTGAAGAGCACACACGCACATCGGTGCTGCGTGTGAGCGAAACTGAAAAACTTGGGAATCGGGCAGCTGCGTTCGTTTTTACGAACATGTCGTACCTTCCAAAACACTACCTGTGTCTAGCCACTCGCTCATGGGGAAAATCACAAACATGATTTACCACGTTGGTGCTATTAAAAGAAGCATGTTTGCAGCTGTATATACATACTGTGGACATAATGTGATTCTTCACTATGCAAGTTAATTTTAAACAAGTTAAGTGTTTTGGTTAATGAAGGCTCCGCCCACGTAGGTTCTCTCTCACTCCTGGGTTTTCTGTGAACGTGTTTCTGGAAAATAAGTCCTCAAACAAATTTCCAAAAAGTACCTTGGAACTACTACTGCCTCTGTTCCTGCAGAAAATATGTTTTCTAAAAGCTACTTAGAGGCTATGTCGGCTCGGCTAAACATGCTGACGTGCTCTTCTTTTTGAACAAAAACCTCAAGATGAGAGATTAGATTACCCTTTGTTTAAAGGCCATTTCAAAACATTGTGAAATAAGCTGTTTGCATCGGATTTTTTTTCTGTTTTTGCATATACTGAATTTTATTATGGCCAGCTGCTGGTGTATGGTTAGTTAGTTAATTAAAATAGATTCTTTTTCTTTCTAATGGTCGCGCACATTTGTCATCGGTATTAGTTTCTGTAAATTTTGACAATACTTTTATTGTTATGCAATTGAAAATGTCAGAATGGCTCGTCCCTGCGAAGCAGTACCACTAATGGATTGGTGTTTAGCTAGCTGTTGATAAACCAATTATTTTTGTTTTTAAGTCACTTAATGGCTTTGTGCCCTTGTAATTATCAGCGCTTTTACATTCTCACACACACACACTCCAGGAAACAGATCATGTGACCAAATTCTGTTATTCGTTCCTAGGTCTAGATTGAAACTCAAAGGAGATATCATGCTTTTGCGATTTTTGCACCAAAACTGGAACAATTTACCCCTGCATATCAGGGCTGCTTCAACACTTAAAACCCTTTTTTTTCGCACTAGGTTTAATTTCTGGTTGAGACATTTAGTCTCACTTTATTTTACTTTATCTTATTTTATTTATTTAATTTGTTTTAATGTGTTTAGCATCTTGTGATTTCCTTGTTACATTTGGTTGGTTTTATGTATTAATACTCTACAGCAGTTGTTGTTAAATATGCTTTAAATATACCTAATCTTAATTTTAGAAATCTCTTACCTGTTACTGAGTAGAGCCTTACTGACTATATAAACCTTATGTAGAATTACAGTAGTAAGTCATCGTTTTCGTTTAATTGGGGAAAGATTATGCAGTTATCTTGTGATCTTGGAGTCAAAGTTACAACATGTCAGATTAATTCTTCTGTAGTTTTACTTGTATTTGTTTAAGACCTATAGGTTACCGAGCAAGCAGACGTAATCAGGATATAAACACATTATTCCACAGCATTGTAGAGCACGGCGGACAGGAGGGGCAACTGCCCCCGTACTTTTTTTAAAAGTAAACATGTCCTTTCCAGAATATACAATAATTCGCAAAACATATATTTTATTGAACTGCGCTGCTTGTATTTTAAATTGTGCGTCGCAACTTATATACTTCTGTCATCTTCGTAAAATTAGGACAGAGCAAAGCACACAGCTACAAGGTCAGTTGATTCTTTGTTGCTGATTTGGTACGGTTTCCCCTCGAATAGATTGTGCATGTAATATGTGCTGTCTGGCAGTACTGGATTTAACTATTTGGATAAAGGGTAGGCTACTGTGAAAAATGGAGAAAAAACCGATTTTGCAGGAACAGAAAACAAGTTGTATAATTTATGTGAATTATTCGTGTGCCTTATGCAAATGCTAATATTGACTTATTTTACAGCTTTAAGATTAATACACATCAATTGTTCTGCGACATGTTTTTAGAGAAACAAGTTAAATAACCAGAAAACAATTGCTTTACGAAGGTCTTACACTGGCCAAAAATCTCGTCAATGTAATCGATATATTAACCGTCTGAAAGTCTATAATATAATGTAAAGTATGTTGAGAAATGTATTCACTGCTCACATTTACCGTTGGATCCTGTTAACCTGCACTTTGGTATCCAGACACAAGAGAATATTCTTTCCATAAAGAATGGTATAAGGCAAAACCCTTTTCGGAATTTTCTGGTAATAGTTATTCAGTGTTTGCTTTTGTTGACAGTTGTTTTTGAGGGAAGAGAAATACAAGAATAGAAAGGTGTGGAGAACAGGAGGTGTACCAGACACACCAGACAACATTCCTGAACAAGTTAAAAAGAGAAACGTGCTAGAAAGATATACATTTGGTGTCATGTCAACATTAGTGTAGTACACTGTTTTCACATTGCAGCTTTTACATGCAATAGCCCCTGAAAGCTAAGTATGATGGTTAGTACCTGGATGGGAGACTGCCTGGAAAACTATGGTTATTGTTAGAAGTGGTGTTAGTGAGACCAGGAGGGGGTGCTCATCCTGCAGTCGGTGTGGGACCTACAGTGATGGGGACAATGTACTGTAAGATGTGGCACCGTCATTTGCATGAGATGTAAAACCAAGGTCCTGACTCCGTGTTCATTAAAGACCACAGGGTGTTCTCTGTAAAGAGTAGGGGTGCTCTCCAGTGTCCTGGCTAGATTTTCCCCCATAGATTTTATCAATCACAACCTTCTTATAATCCCCACGTGATGGTGTGTGGTGAGCTTTCTAGTGTACTATGGCTGCTGGTGGAGACTGCACACTGGTGGTGGTGAATGAGAGTCCCTATTCCATTATTAAGCACTTTGGGTGTTCAAAAAACGCTATAACAGTGTAATTCATTATTATTATTATTTATTAGTAGTAGTAGTATTAGTGGTAGTAGTATTTAAAAGAATGCAACAAGGTAAAGGTGTGCTACACCTTTTTAGATGCCATCATCACAGAAGTAGCAGGATGGTTCAAGAGAATAGTACAACAGGTATAATTCTGTCAGGCTTACACTCGCTCAGTGTCTTCAAACTGGACCAAGCAAACACAGGATATTCAGGGAGTTATCCAGATGGTCAAAAGAGTGTGATTTCTACAGTCTAGATGGGGAACGACTGCTGACTGAGCTCAGAGTGTTCTTCTCATTTGTCCTATTTAATGTACAAACCTTGCTGACATCCTTAAAGGCAGAATCTTTCCCTGTTTGAGTGAATGCCTTAAATTTTATACCATTTTACCTGTCACAACAACCTCAATTTTCATACTGGTGAAATCAGAACTATGCAATAGCTGTAGTGAGAAGAGGCTTTCTGACCTGTTCTTCCTCATCCATATAAAAAAATACATTGTCATGACCAATCTAAAGTTGATATATTCAGTATTTCAGAAATAGACATTCAAGCAATGTACAATGAGAATTTTATTATAATTCCAGAAATTTAAAAATGAACAAAAAAATTGCCATTGCATTACTATTACATAGGGTATGTAACAATTTGGTTTACATTTAGTAAGCTTATGTTTTTCTTCTTTTTAATTAAAGACAAACATTTAGCTTTTCTAAAAAAATGTTACCTTTTGATGCAGCGAAAAATAAGAATAAACTTCTAATATCAAGAGTTTTCAATTACTTTTTAATTTTGATAATCATTCCAAAGACTGGCTACTATGATGTCCAGAATGACCACATATGGATGTAATTACGTAGTTCAGGAATTTGTTATAGTACAGACTTTAGTTAAATTTCTGAAATGTGCCCCAGAGTTTTGCCCCTGCCCTTCCATAAGTCTGTACATGCTAGTGTTGCACAGTGCAACAATATTTCATATTAAAGTGAAACTATTTAGAGTTTTAAAATGCTGTCATAACTGATTTATGTTTTGGTAAATGGCATGAGACATTGTTTTCCCATTTATAAAGAATAATAGGATTTATTACACAGTTAAATATATAAGGAATATCAAACTTTGTTAGCAAATGTAAAAACTTTAAATGAAAAAACAACTAGTAGGCTATTAGAAACAAATTAATAAGTAAATGCATATTATACATGTAGAGAACAGTTTTTCGCCTCAGTAATTCCAGGTTTAGTACTACTGTAAAATACTAGAGCAATGTGCAAGTGTAAGGAATGATGTCAGCACTGTTCTTGGGCCAAGCACAGAATGTAAATGATCGTAAAAAAAAAAAAAAAATATATAAATATATATATATTTATATATATGCTTGGCATGACTCTTGAAAACCTTTGAGATAACAGATTTTAATAACTGCACTACACTTAATGAACTTTATACCATCGGTCAAAGGATGGCATTCCTTTTAGCTAGTATGCCATTTAAAACTAAGAGAGAAAACTGAGCCGCTATCATTGTCACCATGGCTTTGCTTTGCCTTCTTCTTGCAAGTGGACTGTTGGCGAGTTCGTTTGCTGTAAGTGCACCAGCTGTCACAGTTCTTTTTTTTATCGTTCTTTGTACAGGGGTACAGTACTGAGATCAAGTATTATAGTGTTCCTTATAATGTTCATTATATCCACATATATGTGTCTTTATTTATTTATTACAGATTCCTTTGTCAAGCCAAAGATTAGGTATGTTTAATCCTGTGATTTGAGTCCTAAAACCTGTAAAAACTTCCACATGAACATGTGATATGTAAATTTTCAGTGCCACTAAAATATAATTATAATGTGTTTTCAGGTGTTACAGCTAATGAAGAAATTTATAGCCTGGAGAATCCATACCTTAATTTGGGTAAGTAATTATGATTTTGCAGAGATCTTAAAAAACCTCACAGTTGCTGAATTAGGTTCATGTACTATGCAAGAATGTTTACCAAAAGTGTGGCGACAAGTATGTGCCAGTTGTCAGGGGTGCATGGTAACATGTGTTTACTTATAATTACATCATAAATGCATAAAATTATAGGATATGTTAATGTTTATTGTTTTTACTTGTAGGAGCAAAAACCCCTCTAATTGAAGGCGATATAGCAATTCCTGTAAGTGTTGTTTTTCCAAAGCTAATTTATGGTTTTAGTTAAAGAAATCCTTTGGTGTTTCTGAAAAAGTTCATAGTTTCTTAATTACAGTATCTTGGAGAAATAAAAAAAAATGTCTATGAACAGTTCTGCTCAAAGGTTTACATACCCCTCACGCATACTTAGTACAGGTGATTTCTGTGATGACATATAGGTTAATCTCTTTAGTATTAATAAATAAAGCACATTGTGTGAGGAAATTAGCCATATTTTTCAGAATGGTGAAATCTCAGGAGTTCTGCTATGATTGTGTAAGTTTATTAGCAGAACTGTACACCATATGTTGTTTGCCAGTAATTTGTCCATCTGTAACACCAATAAAAGTACAGTTTAACAGTTTCATTTGTTTTAATTTTTTGCAGCCTGGTCGGAATGCTCTCAGCAACACTGCCTTTAGATGGAAATTTCCCATACCTTATATTCTGGCAGATAGCCTTGGTAGGTGCACAGTGTTATAGTAAATGTCTTGCTGTGATCACAAATTAAGGTGTTTGATAGAAAGGTGTTCGGTTTCCAGCTTCATACTTCATAGTAGTTGTGACTCAGTTGAAGCAGTGTTCTTGTATCATCTGCCTTTACCTCAGCAATACCCCACTTCCTTTGTCCACTGCTGGCGTTTAGTGTACGTAACACGTTTTTACTCAGATTTTGGAGACATACAAAATTACGTAATTTTTAAAATTGTCCTTTAGACCTGAATGCGAAGGGAGCCATATTCCAGGCTTTTGAAATGTACCGGCTGAAGTCTTGCGTTGACTTTAAGGCGTACGATGGAGAGAAGACATACATTAGGTTTGAAAAAAGAGACGGGTATGTCATGTGTGTTATTCCCAAATATTAGCTGGCTTTTTTTTTTTTTTTACTTAAGCTGTTTATATGTATTTCAGTTAAAAAAGGTTACTGAAATAGTTTTATGACACCCTGCACATCATTTACATTTCTGGCTTAGCTTCAAGCATTAAAGTGCTGTTTCACAGCATAGCTGTTGTCCTTGTATGACGTTTGCTCCTGCCACAATAGAACAGTAAAACTGCAGCTAGCAACCAGCCAGGAAGTTTCTGTGGAAAAAAAAAAACCACTCAAGAAATGCTTGGTTATTGTTCTACTTCATGTCACTTAAGATGCTGGTCCATGGTTGGAGATCAGCAGACGGGTCAGATTTTGTCACTGGGAGACGGATGTGACCACAAGGCGGTGATCGAGCATGAGTTGTTGCATGCACTGGGCTTCTACCATGAGCAGTCTCGCAGTGACCGTGATGACTACGTGGACATCTGGCTTGACCAGGTCCTTCCAGGTTAGGCTCAAGGCCTGATCTTGCCCCGTCTTACCACAGAATGCCGTATTGCATACATGCAGGTTTTTGTAACCGTGGTTGTCTGCACTGGTTCAAGAAATGTGTTCTCTAAGTCAGTATTCAGGTGCTGAACTCATAGGTTTTCCCTTCAGAACATAAGAAGTGATTTACTTTGCTTATTTACTAAGGCACCCCAGTTTGGTTATACATAAAGACATATTATTCTTCAAGGTTTTTATATTCAGGAAACTATAGAAAATTAACTTTCTCCCACTTAGATTGTGTGACTGTTAGATCAATGCCAGTTTTATCCTTTGTTCCATGGGCTGTATTTTGAGTATTACACCTTTGGCCATGATATTATTGTGGTGACATTTTACAGGCATGGGACACAATTTTAATAAATACAATGACAGCTACATCACTGATCAGAACACTCCCTATGACTACGAGTCTCTCATGCACTACCGCCCATACTCCTTTAACAAGAATGCAAGCATTCCCACCATTACCACAAAGATCCCGGAGTTCAACAAAATCATTGGCCAGTACCTGGACTTCAGCGCCCTTGATGTTCTGAGGCTTAACCGGATGTATAACTGCTGTAAGTGCAGCAATGCAGCTGATGCTGAAAAGTTCACTGTTTTCAGATTTTGAAACACCAGTTTGTTGAATTTTAAAATTCCAGAACCTCGCATTCTAATCAATGCTTTTTTAGCTTCCCCTCGGACACTCCTCGACCAGTGTGCCTTTGAGTACATCAGCGTCTGTGGAATGATCCAGAGTCACAGTGACGATGCAGACTGGGTCCACACTCTGGGCTCTGCAGGAAGCGAGGACCATACGGTGGCAGGACGCTGCAGAGGTGTGTGTTTACAGCACGGCTGGGCACTGGGCCTGTGTGGACTTTTACACTTTTTATTCTTGTTCACTGTTCTATAAAAACACTGGATTTCTGCTGACTCAACATGCAGGTGTAGGACCTTGATCTGGGGATAGTGGCCTGTTTTCCATCACAACAAATTACACATTTCTTTACGCTGCAAGACTATAAGGACTTAGGGACTGCTCACATGCATGCACATGCATACATACATACTGTAATGTTATAATAATCACAATAGAGATTGGAGATTAAATATTTAAGTACAGCCAGGGGTGAAGCCTGGAGTTTTTAATTCCCAGTCTAGGGGGAAATGGAGTGTTTGACAAACCATTTACTAATGAAACAAGTTCTAAATATTGTTGTCATTTGTGTTGAACATAACAAGCACCTATTTAAACCTATTGTCTTTATTAAAATATTATGGTAAGTACATCAGATGGCCTTCCACATACTAGGTCAGTTGGCCGTTCTGGCATTTGACAGACTGATTACCAGTTCACCTATGAGTACAGCAGCCTCAAGAGATACAAGCAACAAAGAAACACCATAATGAATAATATTAAATAAAATGATAATAGTACTAATAAACCAAACAAAGAAAAACTGTAAACACACCTTGGTCGTTTTAAATATTTCTTATTTATGTTTTCTTTTAGTGTACCTCCGTAAGCACTAACGTGCATAGAAAATCCTTCTAATTTCAGTTAGTGAAATTCAGTGAAAGTGTTCTTTTGGCCTGGTGCTTCCACCATTTCCCACAGTTTTTTTCCGACACCGCTGTCGTGTCTCACATTCGGTCCTAGACGCAGGTTACTTCATGCACCTCGATACGAGTGTGGGTCACCCCGAGCAATCCGCTCTCCTGGAGTCGCGTACCCTGCGCCCGCAGAGGAGCCTGCAGTGTCTGCAGTTCTTCTATAAGATGAGTGACAGTGCCAAGGACAGGCTGGTGGTGTGGCTCAGAATGGACGACGGCACGGGCAGCGTTCGCAAAATGAGGAAGATACACACTATTTGGGGTACTTTGTCGCTCTGTTGATGTTTACATTTACATTCATTCATTTAGCAGATGCCTTTGTCCAAAGTGACTTACATTGAATAAAAGTACACATGCATGTCACAAATGAGGTCAGACAGTATCAGAGAATCTAACTGACAGTAAGTGCTGTCCAATAATAAAGGTATGTTTTATGTCTGTGCACGTGTGTGTGTCTTTGTAGCACTACCTGGGCAAGTTCTAACTATTAAGCTTCACATCACTTCTCTGATGAAATGTGAAGCCAAACTGCTCAGTCCATTGATTTTTTTAAGCACATTTTGTAAACTGATTGAAAGACAGTAAATGCAAATGTGTGTTTGTTTGATCATTGATGTCACGAATGTCATAGCATCAAAATAGATGTGAGAGGAAAACAGGAAATCCAGAGAAAATACAGTCCATTTCCATATACTGTACACTTGACTAATATTTTAGCCTCTTGGCATTGCTCATTTTCATTATAATTACTATAATTTTTATTATTATTTCCTTTTTTTTATCAGGGGATGGGGACCAGCAGTGGAAGATCGCCCACGTCCAACTGGAAGTAGATGTGAAATTCCGCTATGCCTTCCAAGGTGTCCGAGGAGACCCTAGTCAGTCCCAAGGTGGGATTTCCATTGATGACATCAGCCTGACAGAAACCCGCTGTCCTGGGGCTGTTTGGCAGATCCGAAATTTCTCAAAAGTCCTGGAGACGTCGAACCGCAACATGGTCCTGCAGAGCCCACGGTTCTACAGCCCCGAGGGCTACGGCTATGGCGTCACACTGCGGCCCTGGTCCGACCACGAGGACTACACAGGTGCCTTCACAGGTCTCTTCTTCCACCTGGCCAGTGGAGAAAATGACGGCGCCCTCCAGTGGCCAGTTCTGAATCGACAGGCCACCATGACAGTGATGGACCAGGACCCTGACATCAAGCTAAGGATGTCGTCGGCTCGCAGTCTCACCACGGACATGAGCCGCAGTAAGTCGCTTATGGTGGCTTGTAACAGCAGTATAGATATGACTACATGTACTGTGTTTTAATGTAACGTTCAGTGCAAATAGGAGCATGCGAGAGCAGCCTATAAAATTTCATGTTACAGTGGTGTGAAAAAGTGTTGGCCCCCTTCCTGATTTCTTATTTTTTTGCATGTTTGTCACACTTTAATGTTTC
>JABJVR010000087.1:13552089-13589780 GCA_025773905.1 Chitala chitala | reverse complement strand
TCCTGCCTGTACTCTCTTCTTCACTTCTCTACTACACTCCCCATTACTCTGAACAGTTGACCCTAAGTATTTAAACTAAAAAAATGCATCTTATGTTTTTTTGCTATATGTGAAAATTATAAGGTTTTTATACTAAAGAGTTGACATATAAATAAAATAAAAACAGCAAACAAAGGAAGCAAAATATCAGCTCCTACTTTTGTGATTTGGGAAAAATACATCAAAAAGAAGAAAAGAAGTTGTAAAAAATTACTCCATGCTAAGGAAATAAGGGTAGAGTAGAAAGTGAGCAGCAAGCCTCAGTTAAAGAGAAGCTGAGAATTTGGCACTGAGGTTTTGAAACAGCAGTGAGGCAAACAGCATGCGAGATCTATACAGCTAAGTACAAACACAAGAGAAGACAGCAAAGAAAGGCTAATTAGCCAAGAAAGAAGAGAGCGAAAGCGCAGGGAAGTGATCAGACCTTCCTCACTGACAGTGGCAAACACACAGGCAGAAACCACCTTAAAGGTTAACAGTGGCTGTCTGACAAAAACAGGAATAAAAAGACGATAAAAAACTCACAAAATGTAGCAGCTGAAGGCACAGGTGGGATGTTTGCTGAAACTCAAAATCTCCAATATTCTGTTTAGGCTCAGACTGGTGTCATTGTTGGGGTGGGGGGTAAATGTTACATCTGTTTGAGAGACAGATCAAAATACCCAGGAGGGGAAGTCAGAGGGAGTGGAAAAACTACAACAGAACAGATATTACTTCTGTCAGGTCTTTCGAATTTGATTGTCTAGTACTATCAGCAACATTAAACTGTGAGAAATCACCAACTAAGAAACACTATGGTAGTTTAATATCATGAAAAAAAAACTCTCTGGTTAAGCTGTAAAAAGGAAAACAATGCTGGTGTGGATTTTTAAACACCTCAGCTATTTCTCATTGGTTATGGAGAAAACTGCCATAATTTCATAGTATTTTCTATGCCAGTAAAAAAAGTGTGCCATTATTTTAAACCATCCATCCATTTACTATCAGCAGTGCCTTATATAGTGTCAATTTGACAGTGATTAATCTTGACAAAGTAAGACAGTCCAGTATTGGCACCTGGAACACACACACACACAATATGTAAATATATTGTGGGGCATTTAACTATATGTATCGCTCCGCTTCACAGGTGTTCTAATAATCTTTAATTACATTGTCAGTCTGGAGCTCAGTGGTAAATTGTAACAAACTGTGCTGAAAAGAACTATTTGTGTTGATGAAGCCAAAGCAAATAACTGATTAAATAAGCAATTAAATCACAATCTGTTGTTGCTTATTACTGTCCCAACAAAAAAATGCCATTTGTACAACTGTTGTATAAAAGCAATACAACACTCGAGGTTGCGCTGTTGTTCTGAATATCGGCACAGCTACGATGTCTTTCCCACTCAAGAGCTATGCCAATATTTAGTACAACAGCACTCCCTCTTCTTCTTCTGTCATATTGCTTGAACATACATACACAGACATACTTATAGTCATGGCGGTGTGGTGGTTAGCACTGTCACCTTGCCCCTCCAGGCCTGAGGTTCAATTCCTGCTTTGGGTCTGCGTGTGTGGAGTTTGCATGTTCTCCCTGTGCTTGGTGGGTTTTCTCTGGGTTCTCTGGTTTCCTCCCACAGTCCAAAGCCATACAGGTTAGGTTGACTGGTGTCTCCAAATTGCCTGTTGTTTGTGTGTGTGCTGTGCAGTGGGTTGGTGCCCCACCCTGAGTGTCCCCTGCCCTGCACCCTATGTGTTCTGGGATGGGTTCCAGCCTTCCTTGCAACCCTCAGCAGGATGCAGCAGTACAGAACATGACTGATTGACTAACTAACAATTTCAGTGTAACCTTCAGTGGAGTATCAGTGAAACTGGTATCTGTCAGTATGCACAACATATTTTAGGTGAGAAGATGGAGCATAACGGTTAAACTGAATTATTTCATTCATTATTGCATTTTGTGTGATTTTACTTTTTCCTTCTAAAATGTTACCTTTATCCAAATACAATATATACAACAAGGAGAGATCCCTGTGAAACTCCATAAATAAAATAATGCAGCTTTTTATGGTCTTCCTGAACTTAAGAAAAAAATGTGTGCCAAGGAAATGAATAAATGTATACAGCATTCTGGTGGAAGATAAGTATATTGTGATTTATAGTATAAAACACAGCAGCAGGCCTCAATAGAATAAAACCTTTCCTGCATACTATTTGTAAATTGGTATCACACCTGAGTTTTTCTTAGACACAACATTCCTTTAAGACATTTTGTACATGTTTAAAAATAATCTTTATTATATGTAGCGCAATGTCAACCACATTATAAAAACATTTTCCAAGCATACTGTAGATTTTGGGTCAAGTCAGCAGGAAGGTGAATTAATTTGCATAATTATTTCATTTAATTCATTTTCATTTAAATTTGCTGAGTTGTCCTGGGTAGAGAGTAGACCAACACATATAAAACCCTGGTTTTTAAGCAGATGCCTGTATTACACCAGATTGTATATTCATCATGTTCTCCTTAAAGAATAATGCAGAATCTTCAGTTCTTAAGGGGACCCTGCTTCGTGACAGGAGCTGGGTTTAACAGATAAGGTGGAGAAAAGAGTGTTCACTTCAGCAAAGACATTTCCTTCATAAAAATATCCTGAAAAATGGGGTTTGATCTGTGCTGTTATGGGATTTCTGTCCTTCTACATTACACAAAAAGATCATATGAATTCATGCAGTGGGTTTACAGGGAAAGGTAGAGCGAAGTATGCTATTTAGGGTCATCTAATCATGCGGATTTCTGAGACGGTACATGATGTGTAACGATGTGTAACGTTATGTTCAAAACTCATTATTCGGAAAAAAAAAGAAAAAAAGCTTGGTAAAATGTGCAAGCACCGTGAAGAAAAGTCTGTGGATTTTGCTTTTAATTTTATAAAGGTGTTGCAGTGTAATGTGATACATACATTGTAAAGTTCACACTTGGTTTGTTAGACATTCTGTAATCTGGCAAATCTAAAAGCATGGTGTGCTCCCGTTAGCATAACAACAGGAAACTGCAAAACGTATCTAATTCGGATAATTACCCTTCCCTTATGCCGGTGTCAGAACTGCTCGGTAAACACTGTTTGTGAATTGGAAAAAAACCACAGTGGGAGCACTTAAGCGCTTCTTCTCCTGGGAAGGCTGGAATTGAGTTTGAAGAAGTGCCTCCAGAGGGAGGACAACATGTTTTGTTTTGTTTTCCAATCTGCGCTGACGTGTACTCAGCACACACCTCTGTCAGCGCACCAAGGCCCAAATATGCGCCTATCAAGAACACAGGGACTGCTGGGATGCAATACGTGTTGAAAAACATTATGCTAACTGAACCAGCGAGAAATGTTTTCCGAATAAAAAGCATATAGCATTTTAACATAAATGACAATGTATGTTATATGAAAAATATTTCACGTGGTTATGAAGGGCTCATGACATTTTCCCACTGTTTAGCAAGAGGGATTGTTTGTTATTATATGTGATATGAGATTTTTATAGTCTTGTTCGTACAATACATTAATATCCGACATTTACACATTCATTAAGCCATGATTACGCATTGGAGATGAATTGTTTTAATATTGTTCACAAACCTTCTGTTTCTTTTATATTTAACTTGCTGTATTTCATTGTCAGATATGTACAGTTATAAAGGATTCTACTTTTTATACAATTTTAACAAAATCAGTATCTTTTCTATTTGTAGACAGTATATAAACAGTAGAGAGACATGCAATAGGTGGAGTCCTGTCCAGAATCCAGAATGTATCTGGTCCAGTGTCTGATTCAGTCTGGGATAGATTTCATTAATATGTTTTTTTTTTTTTTTGCTGGTGGGGGGTGTGTCATTTGATCTTGTATTCCAAAACTCAAACACTTATGTTTACCTGTTTTATTAGGTGTCACCTCCCCCTCCAGCTACACGGAGTTTGAGAACAGTGAGCTCTAATCGAGGTGCCCTGAAGCAAATGCACATGTCCTCAGGGGGCGATTACTTAAGATTTTCCCCTTGACAACACATAGGCAGCCCCAGCCTTAGATTATTTATATTAATCAGACTGCCAGAGATGGGGGCTGTTCACAGGGGACTTCGGTTTGACCTTTTCTCTATTAATGTCGGCCTGAAAAGTGCTCATTTTCCCTCAGCTTGCTGTGGATTTCCACTGTGGTCACATTTTCCCCGGCTCTGCTCCTCCTGAGGACCAAGGCACCGAGAACAGCAGTGGCATAACAAGCATGGTGTCATAGTCAACGACATCTCAGAATCAAGGCATCATTAGTCAATGGAGAGAACTGGGCCAATGCACATGAGGAATATCATAGTTACTGTACTGCTCCCTAACGCACAGCCCATCTCTGTGTACGGTCTCATGTTCATTTACACATTTTCATTTGCCATGTGTTGTAAATGCGGTTTGGTTTTTGGTGCGATGACAACGGTGATAACATTAGTTTTATATACATGGTTTTCCACAAAGCACGATTAACGCCATTTTTTTACTTTCATTTACAAATGTATGTTTTTGTTTTACTCACACAAGTTTACAACAGATGAAATTATTTTCTGTTACAATGCGATTCATTCATCTATCTGTCAAGCAATACATGATAAAATCCCCAGGTTGGAAACCAAAGTTGTAAATGGCTTTTTGTGGCCAAACCCTTCATAAATAAGAGTAAACTATGTTTTATTAATAACTCCAGTGTTCTTTTTTACCATCCTTTATTTTCCAGATGCAATGTATCTCTCTCAGGTTTTCTGTCTGGTCAATAAAGCACCAATTTGTCTGTCATCTCTCAAACCCACAGCCACATTCACCTTGCTCATACTCTGAAACTAAAGAAAAGGAATTCTGACAATTAAACTGAGAATGCCTGTAACAAACGGCGTGATTACAAATTGGCTAAAAAATGGAACTGATCAACAGCCCTCTCACGCATGCTTACCTGTTCAAGAGTAATTTCAATCTGAAATACAGGATCCCACACTTTCAAACGCAAAGCAATAATCTCATTACTCTTCAACTGCAATTGTTCATTTCCTTCAGTAAATTTCTCTGAATAATTATAATTAGATAAATATCCAGCTGTGCAGGGATGTGTATAAATACACCACTCAGGAGCTATGATGAGTGCCAAAGTCATTTAATTCTCTAACTGCAGATTCACGTCTATTGCCTTTAATTTTGATCATGCACACTTGATTATTCATTAAGTAATAGTGTATATAGCCATTATTGTAGAGTTCTTCCATTTCAAAGACAGGGAATCTCTGCCCTAGGTTACCTGGGATGCACTGCAGGCAACCTGAAACCCCGAATGGGATAAGCAATTTGGTGATGGGTGGATGGATGGATGAATGAATGGATAATTATTGATTATTCATATTGCATAAGGTTCCAGTTCGAGATATGCCAATCTTGGTAAGTGCTTTATGAGTTTTTCCAGATGGGAATTTAAAGTATCACCTTTTCCCTCTACCAGAGAAATCCAACGTGACAGAAATTGGTTTCTTTTACAGTCACTTGAATGACCAAACATTGATCCTAAGTCTGGTGTCTGCGTGACCTCTCTCACATGTAAAGTGTAATGGCGTTATGTGTGCTCTTTGTCACGTTATCATTGTCATGTCTTAGACTGCAATTTAGCATGTTTGCCATAAAAGATATACATAATATGAAAATGGTTGATTATGATTGTGCACACAAAGTGACTGAGGCTATGATTGTTAATGTACACATTATCTAAAAACAGTACGAGGGTTTATTACTTCACACTCCTCACTGAGTTTGTAAATTTCCATTTTTTTCCTTAAAGATTCATCATCACAATCTTCCTTTTCTTCTTATCACCTGCTTTCGCACCTATTCTGCCAGCACTAGCAGCTTTTATTTTCAGGCCTATTTTTCACAATGAGACACAAAGTTTTTATCACTTGAGAAAATACTTAAGGCTGTACTGAGACTCCGGTCAACAGAGCCAATAACAGGTGGGTGATGCGGTTGCTGGGAAACCAAGTCTCACTTGTTACAGTAAACAAGATTTGCAATACACTACACTAAGTACTAATGGTGCAGCCCCAGTTCAAGTCACAGTGGGATTCTTATCGCAAATAAATGCTTGTAGCTATACAATTTGTGGCTTTGTTTAATCTTTGTAATGCATAAAAATTACTCTGCCCCCTCGAAGAAAAAAAAAAACAAGTAATAGTGTGTAGGAATGGTGGAAGATGAAAACAAGAGTCATGTGACATCATCTATTAGTCAACATATTAATTTGTCACACTCCAACCGTTAAAAGTTAACTGCACACCAGCCTTTCTTGTGCTATGTGGTGCAACTCGCTTCCCGATCTCAGTGTGGACATCTCCCGCAATTGTGAGGTCGTGTCAAGGTCAAGGCCCAGTAAGACTTACCATAGAACACTCGAAAATGGTATTTCACCTGAATTTCCATCATAAAATGTATCCTGCTACTCAGGGGGGTAAACTTGTGACTTATTTTCAGGGGAAATGCATCAGGAAGTTAAAATCAGCTCAGAGCATCACCAAGGACCCCTCTTAAATTGTAAGTATATCCATCTCAAAATTTCAGGACAAAAATGCTTTTAGTAATACATGTTGAAAACCTTAAAACAGGACTATATAGTAATTGGTGCAGTTTCCTAGCCATCATGTCGAGTTGCACACAAGGTTTGGAAAAACAGCAGTCAATACGAGAGATAAAACACACATCTGCTACAACAGATTGTTCTGAAGGAGGTATGGTGCTAGTGCTAATGCAGCACTTTAGAGCCCAGTTGTGAAAGTAAGTGTACATAACACGTATTAAATTATATATTTTGGCCACATCTCCCCTTGAATCTAATTACCATTCTGCAGGCATTGTACCATCTGGTTTGCTCTTTAAATTCATACCTGTGCTGCAAAAGACTTCCACATGCATGAAAAATTACTGAACATCATAAAAGAACAGCCGGATATCTGTTTATTTATGCTGTGCATTTGACCTGACCTCACTGTGAAGCGACACATAATTTGTGAACATTCGTGACCACAAAATATGTGGACCCTTCATCCTGTTCCTGAAAATAAGAGCTTTGGGATTTCTGCAATCTACCTAAGGAGGATCAGCAAAACATCTGTTTTTACAAAAATTGGTAGTTATAAAGTACAACAGTGTGGATTTTGTTGAGGCGAGGAGATGAAGCAGATCTCTGAAGAGAAGGGTCATCGTGGCTCACGTTTTCCAGCCCAAGGACTGTCTCATATTATGACATGCACGGCATTGTTTAGTCACGTGGGGTGATGTTTTTCACCCTGCAATAAACACGCAACGTGACTCAGGTGTGTTTGTGCAGCAGCCCGTTCCGACACACCCGACGGGGCGTTCACACTCTGACTACGCAACGTGACTCAGGTGCGTTTGTGCAGCAGCCCGTTCCGACACACCCGACGGAGTGTTCACACTCTGTCTACGCAACATGACTCAGGTGTGTTTGTGCAGCAGCCCGTTCTGACACACCTGACGGGGCGTTCACACTCTGACTACGCAATGTGACTCAGGTGTGTTTGTGCAGCAGCCCGTTCTGACACACCCGGCGGGGCGTTCACACTCTGACTACGCAACGTGACTCAGGTGCGTTTGTGCAGCAGCCTGTTCTGACACACCCGGTGGGGCGTTCACACTCTGACTACGCAACGTGACTCAGGTGTGTTTGTGCATCAGCCTGTTCTGACACACCCGACGGGGCGTTCACACTCTGACTACGCAACGTGACTCAGGTGTGTTTGTGCATCAGCCTGTTCTGACACACCCGACGGGGCGTTCACAGTCTGTCTACATGTGAGGATTCCTCGCTGTACCCACCTGGTTGAAAAGCGTTTCTCTCATGCAGCACGGAAGCTGCAAGCTTTGTTGGCTCAGGTCTTTTGAGACCGCTGGCCATGTTTTTCGAGTACGTGCCTCTTTATGTAAAACAGTGTGAGCTTATCTGCTGAGGAAATAAGCTTAAAATTCCTTATAGATGCCATTCATTAGTTTATGCCATTTTAGTGAAGGCAGCTAAGCAGCACTCATACTCTGTATTTTCTGTTTTATGGCTTTTGGGGGAAAATTCCCCTATTAAGGAATAAATGAACAAAATTTGTTTTAGTCTGGAATCAGTAATGGGGGAGTGCTTTCACAGAATGTTCTGATAGCAATTTTTGGGATGCATGACAGTTAAGTCTCATTTCTGTTAATAATTTGCTTTTCTGAATAACCACAAATGGAAATTACATTTTCAGAAAGTAATTAAAATTTTGATCAAACTTTCAGTGTGAGATTTACATCATAAATGTTTGCCCTTGGTGTGTACTTACAGCTGATTATAAAGAATAGTAATCTGTTAAGCAATATACAGGTATGTTAATAGTCCCTAAGTACATGTTAAAACAGCATTTTACACAACATTCATTATATAATGCTCACAGTTGACTAAATCAATGATTGTTTGCAGATGACCACTTAACATGTAGGCTAAACAGGAATGAATATATTTTAGTATTTAACCTATTTGTATATGTGCTTTAAAGTAATGTTCTCACAGCTACATTGAGAAAATATAACATTGAGAAAAAATATTATATGGAAATACATAGTAAATTCTGGATCATTTCATTGCTAATTATATCCTGTGACCTTGAATTGGATAAGGCGATAAAGTCAATGGATAATTGGATGGATGGTTATTTTAAAGCTAGCTGTGATTGGTCACCATTTTATTTACTTCAGTTTGCATTTTAGTTCTGGAAGGAGCTACAACTAGTTGGAGTGAGGGAGGTTACTTGTCTCAGGTGCAACAAACAAGTAACAGTCCCACAGGCTGGCAAAATCCTTAATGTAGCCCTAATTACATGTGTTTAATATAGGCCCATTACAGAGGCCACTCTGTCACCCTCTTCTTTAATCAACAAAGGGCACTAGAGGACACTAACATACATCATCAAACTGAGACAAGTAATGAAAAGTCACATCTACTGGATGTTTAAATATTAGACAGAATCGCATCACAAAAAGGCCCACACAGACAGACAACATGTGGAGAGAATTTCATGCAGTTCTAATTTTCAAAAAGCATTTCCCCATAAAATGTAATATCTCCTGTACAGTAATGTCCTAATTTTTCTGTCTGAAGAGTGCAATTTTAAAACACAATTTTAACATGATGGAATCGTAGAAGCTCCTTATCAATTCTGTACTGTACTATGTACTAAACAAATCAAGAAAATAAGTGATATGTGATGTCTGTACATTTCCATCAAATGTAAAGATTTACCTAAATATTATTTAGCATAATATTAAATCATCTCATTATGAGAGGCACTTCATAATTTTTCTTACCTTAATGGGGGATCCATATTTCTTTTTCCTAAAATAGGATCTTGACCTGTGTGTAAAGTCCTCTCTTACTGAGGAAACTCTTCTTAATGCAGAAACCTTAAAAAATTTTAATCACAAATTAAACATAACTGCGCATTTTCAGGAAGTGTCAGGAGATTAAAAGCAAACTGCATTTCAAATGTGATTCATTAAACATTTTCTCAGGCACATGCATTTGTTTTTCTCTCCAGCTTTAAGGTTCAAATGTAAGTCAGTGATGAAGATGTTCATGGCGACTACTGGTTACCATGTAACATAATCCAGAGCGATAGTCGTGCACTTTATCTTTGTGGGGACTAAATCCTCCTCTCATCACTTGCAGTCATGTGCTTGATTTGCCTAGCAGGAGCCCCTTGACCTCATGATCATCACCATACAGGCAAACCTGCAATCTAGTAACACACACAGCCTTTAAAACTATACATTCTCCTGCCTCCCTGTTTGCTCTGAGAGACAAAACGAGGACACTTGACATTTTTGGTTCATATTGCTCTGGAATCCTCAGTATGTGGTGGCTGGTGCAGTAATCTGTGTTTCTCAAACAGACACTCTCCTGACCCTTTCCTCCTAGTGATCCTAACACTTCATAATAAGTAGAGTTTGGGACACAGCTTTTTTTGTCTTATCCCCCATTTACACTTCATTTGCCTAAGAGGGATTTTATGGCACAAAGTGCAGGTTTCATGAAGCTTCTGTGACACACTTTCCTTGTAGCCAACCACAGAACAATGAAGCTCCCTTCATTTTGAAAACTCCTGTGATACTGTTAACTTTATAAATGAATGCAAATGACCATACGTGTATGTACTGATTTCCACTTGCTATTGTACTATAAACACTAAAATCTTTTCCCAGGGTACAAATCCATAAAACTATGTTTTCATTGTTTCAGAACAAGTTTTAAAGTTTTCCACTATCTCAACAAAGTCTGTTTTTATTTGTCAGCCTCCTCCTGAGAGACCCCAGTAAATCCATTTCAGTATATACTGAAATCATTACACCCCCCGCCCCCCCCCGCCAACACCATACACATATCTGTGTTCCTTCTGAGCTGATGGAATTGGATAAAGAGCTAGAGGGAATGAACAGCACTATTTGAGATAGCAGAACCCCTGATTGCAAATCCAATCCTCTCCATTAATTTCCTATGGCAACCCCCCCAGGCTTTTGCCCTGCCTTTTTCCCTCTGTGGGGAAGGAGCTGTTGTAAATGACATGTCAAACTCCAGCCTTATCACACAGTGCAATCTGTTATTAATCGGAGCTGCAGCAGACATAAGGAGCAGCAAGCAGAGTTTTCAATGTACTTGATGCATGTACTTAAATAATTTGCACCAGTTACAATCCTAGTGAGCAACAACCGAAAGCACTGGTATGGAAAGCGCAGAGGTAAGTCTCGATGAAAGTGGCGGCAAAAGGCAAAAACCAAATACGTTGTCCATTGTATCAGCCTGTCAGCGTTGGATAAACAGTCTTGCTCTCTGAGGGGTGCCATCTGCCAGCAAACGTATCCAGAACAAGGCAGGTAAGTGCAGAGAGCCATTGTTAGAAGTACAGACTAAAAAGAGACCGTGCCGTTCAGTGCTTATTCTGCTCAGAGAAAAACACTATAGTGGCGCGTTCCAGTCGGTTCTTAAGCCAACAGCAGCTCAACACGTTTTTGCATTGTCATCTGTCAAGTGTAATACATGTGTTGAAAGACTGTTTTGCTAGGACCCCTGAACAGCAGAGACAAGGCTTACCTTTTTGAAAGAAGACACCATTAAACAGGCACAGAGTGTACAAACACAGCAACGATGCATGAATACCTGGTTGTGCTTTGTGAAGTTAAACCCCCTCCACCACAAGCAAAAACAGAATTATAAAAGGGGCCCATCAATTTAAGTAAGCATTGGTTAAAATAAGTATTTCATATTCATCCCAAAAGCTGTCACAATATATGCACCTCATTGTTTTTAAACTAAGTTGTGCGAGTTAAGAGGCCGGGTCAGAAGGTCTTCTTCATGCAAAATGCAATTTAGCAGGGCATGAGGATGAATACTGAACAAGCAAGGAACACCAGCCTTGTTTCAGTCTCTAGGAAAAGGCTGCATTTACTTGTTTGTTATCCTGTTTTGCAGTAAGCTTTTTTTTATTCCTTCTTGCTAGGCTACCTGCCAGTTCTGCCACAGACCATTTATCTCAACATGACCGTGCTGAAAGAAATTAGAAAAGAATAATAAAATAAGCCGACCTTGTGGGGGAACGAAAGAGCAAAAGCACAAGTGGAGCATTAGAGGCGTGATTTCTTACAGAGTGATGTTGTTGACTCGGTCCATTACAGCTTCAAGGCGAGTCATTCAGCAAATCTCAGAGTGAGGCATTTCCAAGTACTGCTGCTCCTTGTTCTGAGACCTGCCTCCATCTTCTCATGATGACCCTACGCAAACTCAATACCATTTTAGAGCTGCTTTTTCTATTTCCCTCGGAAAGAAAACGTGATACGAACTGTGTGCTTCTTTCCTAAGTATAGTAAATAAGTGATAAGGAGGAAGTAAAGGTTACCCTTTTCCCTCTTTAAAAGTTGTTCTGTAAGATTTAGCTTTTCACATTGTGCTATGTGCTATCAGACAGCATACTACAGAAGGTGCAGAGGTTCCATTTAGTCCTCTCTGTATTATGTTGGGGCTGGACAGTTATCAGCCTGATCTGCACCAGGATGCCACTTTACTCGGTTATCCTGCACCACACACTACACACGTGTCCCTAACCAGCTTTGTGGTCTGCTGTGCACTGTACACCTACGACTGCACACCAAGTCACACCACGAACTCCAGCATTAAATTTGCTGTTTGCAATAAATTAAAAATTAAGCAATGGCTGGCTCAGAATTTCTTATGCTTAAGTAAAACCAAATCAGAATTTGTAATTTTTGGCAGTCCTGGCATCCGAGATCTCCGTCACTTGGAGACTTAGTGCGAGAGAACAGAAAAAAGGTCAGAAATTTGAGGGTAGGTTTTGATGGCCATCTGCACTTTGACAGCCAAATTATTGCAGTTGTGACAACAAGCTTATTTAAACTTCCCTTGCTAGCTAAGGTTAAACCTTTTCCCAGACAGACTTGGAGAAAGCCATTGACACTCTCATTAGTTATAATTTAGATTACTGCAATGCCTTATACATAGATATTAATTAACATAGACTACAACTGGTTCAGAACGCGGCTGCTCGCTTTCTGACTAGTACCTCAAAATACGATCACATTACTCCTGTTCTCCATTCTTTTCATTGGCTGTCAGTTCAGTTTAGAGTTACATTCAAACTTTTGTTATTCATCTAAGTCACTCAGTGGTCAGGCCCCGACTTACCTTCTTGACCTTGTACACAAGTGCAGTTATGGCCGCTTTCTCAGGTCATTTCAGCAATGTTAGTTGGAAGTTCCATTATCAAGATAGAAATCCTGACCATGAATTTGCTGTGGTGGCACCCAAACTGTGGAAGTCCTTACCTGTCTCTCTTCATATTGTAACTGAATTCTCTCTTTTCAAAGCTAGGATGAAAACTAACTTATTCACTCAAGCTTCTGGTACCTAGCAGAAGGTCACGACAGGTTTTCTTTTCCATAAATCTTAAACTTATGTCCACTTGTGTGTGTTTTTTGTTGTATTACTGCTTTTGTTCTTTATTCAGCACCTCGGTTCAGCTCTATAGTTGCTGTTAGGTGCTATAAAAATAAAGTTTGATTTGATTTCATTTTATCGAGTTTCGGTTCTGATTCTAAAAAATGGCCAAAATGTTTCAATAACAAAAAAACTGCCTTTATTTATGTCATTTCCATATTTAGTTAAAACAAAAACAGGGTGTTCCAGACCTATATATCCACAAATACAAAAAAGGCAAAAACTGTGTGCTTGCAACAATAAGCAGTTCTTGTTAGGAAAGGCTCCTATAGTCATGGCACGTCCAGAACACTTAAACTGGAGTGACCAAAGCGGGACACAGAGCGTATATGGGGTGGTCATGGCATAGTGTGCCCAATGGGTCAGGAATAATATTTACTTACTGCCAATTCCATACAACAGAGGAAAATCTCCAAATAATGCAAAAAGCACCAAAACTGGACTATACATTTTTAATTCATATCAAATATGAAACCTACATAATAAAGGTAGAAATCTTCACGAGAACATAGTGTGGAGCTCATGTTAAACTGCACTCCCTTACAAATCACACTCATCTTCATTTTAATCTTCTCTAAAAAAATTTGATGACAATGTCCGTTATTAATTCGTCTGTTGATTTGAGTCTTGTCTTTAAGTTTGTGATATACAGTATATAGGAGGATTCCCCTATAGTACAGTTTGAATTGCTTAAGATGGTAAAAATTATACTAATCCAGTACATATAAATCTCTCTACTGCCTAAACAAAACAAAAGCAGGAACATTAGCCCTATATATCCATGACCCTCTATAACATTATTTGTATTTTTCGCGAACAGAACCAAGATGAAATTCCAAATAAAAGTAACGGAATGGAATCAGTATTCTCATGTACTAAATGGCATGAAAACACTGTGCACTGGAAAATGATGTTTAGAACGATAGTATGCATGTGGCTTTGGGTTGCCCAAAATGTTACTAATTTAGAGTTCTTTTGTGCTCCAGCTTGCAGATGAAAAGTACTTAACAAGTCAACATAAGCTTGCTGTATGATAAACACAAATGTGTATGTTACCACTATATGCAAATATGGAGTGTCTAAACCCTTCACTTAATGAAACTTTCTAGCTGGCTTGCTATGCATAGCTGACTCTTAACTTTAGAAGCATCAGCTTTGCATAAGAAATAAAACATTTTTATACATTCAACAAACATTAACATAATAAACATTACTACAACAGGACTGAATGCTACTTTAAGTGCTGTCCCATTAGATGACTTGACAAGCGTAAACTTTCAGAGCAGGGCCATTGAAGCTTTTTTAGTTAAGTTGAAGCTGAAAAAGTTTAAACCATCCATGAGCATCCATGAGAACCAGCTCTAATTTGGAAGCAGTTCTGATACCCAACCCTACTGTGAAGTCTGTTGAAAGTATTCTAGTGTGTCGCTCGATAAATATTTCGGGGCTGCATAAATTCCACAGAATCATCAGTCGGTAAACACCAATCACAGCACTTTCCTATGCATCGTCCTGTATCCTAATTGTTTGTCGCTTCCTGGGAAACCTTTTGGGCATGAGTTTCCTCTTGAATCTTCTTCTTCTTTCAGCTGCTGCCTTTATACCGGATGCCCTTCCGGACGCAACCCTCCCCATTTATCCGGGCTCGGGACCGGCACCTTAGCGGCTGTGTTTCCTCTTGAATACAGCCCTGTAATTATGAAATGAACTTTTGAACTGCAGTCCATACTCACTGTTGCAAGTTAAAAGCTCTGAGACTCTATGACAGCAAAACTATGTGTAATGAACAGGACGGGTCCTCACAGGAGGCAGCCCGTTGTGCTTTTAACAGGAACTGTCAGCAATCGGACTGATCTCTTCAAATAAGGGTAGTGCTGATAGTGATGTAATGCTTTGGGCTTTATTTTTATGATGTCGCACATGACACAATGCAAGACAGTCTGAATGAAAAATGAATTAAATGGAGAAAAAACAATATAAACTAGGCACACCTGGGACTCTGTACAAGTCAGTAAATCCTCAAGTATATTAATGAACGTCACAACGGTTTAGATGCTTACTCAACTGACAGCCTCCCTGACAATAAGGTTTTGCTGTAGGTTTCTGTTTGCATTACCACATGCAGTGCCAACGTGACAGCTGTTAGCGTAACTCAAGACACGATCAGGTGCACCATGTGACCAAAAGGCTCAGTGGAGCGCTGACAGGTGCTGCCACGGGGCTCGGCCCGTCACCTTCCCAAGCTGTGAGCCACGCAGCCGCCCACAACGCCGCCGCTGCAGACACACGTGGGCGAAGAGGCGGGATGCAGACGAATTAGCATGCACAAGTGGGCTGCCTGCCCACCCATACGTCCACCTGCCTGAGAGTCGCCCTTGTGTCTCCTCCTTGTGTCTCCTCCTTTTACTTCACCTCCAATCAGCTCAAGTGTGCGCCGCAGTGACTAATGAATGCTGCTTCAAGTGAAGGGCCTTTGGTCAAGCCTGTGGTGTTGAGTGCAGCATTTCCCACCGGGGCGGATGGGGACTCAGTCCACCAGCCTGCGCTTCAGCAAACCTGTCTCTTCCTCTTAAATAGTTTTACCCATAACACCAACTAGTTCAGGAATCTCTTGAGTTAAATGACATACATATTTTTATGTTTATGTTTGAGATTTTTTTTTTTTTTTAATAAATTAGTGAAATGTACTGTATCTTATGTCATATTCAGTGCGTGGTACCAATATCATTTAAGTATTATTGTAAATATTGAATAAAGTCTTGAATAATAATGTACACTTTGCTACCAATGTGACCCGATGTGCCACAAAGGCTGCTGGCTATTGGAAAATACAATACTCTGCATTTTAACTTCAGCAAGCCAACAGGGTGTCTTTATAACAAACCTTATTTTCAGCACAAACAGCTCTGTATACTTCCATTTATTTGTTCACACACTAAGCTGACTGGTGCAATGCTAAATTGCAGATTGTTCATATGCCAGACTTGCACACTTATCCAGGATCAATGGAGGATGAACAACAGTGTGTTACCATGTCAGCAGACATGATGTGTTTTCCTGGAAGTCTCGTCATTTACTCAGATATGCATCACAGCCTCGTTCCCGGAATGAGTTATGATCATTTAAAAAGTGAATCACTTCCGTCAGGCCTGCAGATTAGAACTAAAAGCTCTGCTATAAGGTTTTAATTTTACTGGTCTGGTATGTATCAATGGGAGCATGCTTTCAAACAATAGTGTGAATTATGCCGTGAGAAATCTCGTAAAACTAAAGGACCAAAGAAAAGAACACACACACACACACACACATATATATATATATATATATATATATATAGGAAAGTGTGGTTCCTTGTTAGGAAAACAAAACATAGAGAATGTATTGCTGCAATAACATTAATTTGCTTCTGACAGAAAACAGTCAAGAAAACACCAGACTTTCAGAATGAGTAAACGAGCACGTACTCAGTTACAGATGGTGCTGCACGCACGCACGCACGCACGCACACACGCACACACGCACACACACACACACACACACACACACACAAACACGTACTTACACAGCAAATGAGTCTTTGGGATTCTGTATGTGGTATTTGCTGACATGGCAAGTAATTTAAATTGTAAAACCAATAAAGCATAAAAAATGTAAATACATGTGTGGTGCTTTGTAAAGGTCTTCTTTCTCTTTCATTTAACTAAATTGGAAATCTTATAGAGAAATTCTTTTATATTCCAACGTCAATCCACCAAAATGCATTATTTCAATCAGTTTATTTTACATTAAAAACACCCATGTTTTGCCTGCCGTTAAAAAAGTCACATTTTATTTCGCAGGTTTCAAATGTCTGTTGTACAGCTTTCAAAGCCTAGGTCTGCACAGCTACACATAGGACAAAAATTCCCAGTTATTTCATGGTGTGGGCTGGCAGGAGACAGCATTGTAGACTCCCAAACAAAACTATGTAAAAAATATAAACATGTACAGTTCTGTTTTTGTTTAACTTCTACAGGGTACAGGTGGCCTACAGATCTACAAAGTGCATAATAATAATAATAGGTATTTTCATTAATACCAGCACTTCACCATCTACTTGACAGTACTTGCAAAACATGGGCCTAGTACAGATGCGCAGATGGCAAGAGGGACATGCCCCCCCCCATTATGCTGACTGTCAACTATATACAATTATATAGATATATAGACATCCCCCATGTCTGAGGGAAAAACTGTAACATTATAATAATAAAGCCATGGGAAATTTTTTAGCCACGGCTGGTTAAAATGGTAGGTTTTTGTACATCACCATCCGCATATGTGCAACATCACGCAGAGAGGGAAACTTTGAATCTTCTACCCTGTGTCTTTTTTCTCCCATGCTGGACGTGACATCAAAAACTGAAAAGTATCTCTTCATCATTCACTTCAGGTGTCCAGTCACAGCTAAATGAGCTACAAGCCAACCACAATCCGTTTTCTCACTTGCAATTTTGGTGCCATCATTGTGGCTATTTTAGGTGTCTTAGTATGTCTAAACTCAAAGGTGTTGCTCTGGTCTGTTATTGTCTGGGGTGTTACTACACTACCACAGGTAGAATTTTCTTCTAATTAATTCAAGTAGTTAATTACAGTATAGTGAGTGCACCCATGTTAATGCACTATGTGAGAATGTATCAATCCTACAGCATCTTACCCCACTGAAAATCTTTCCACTTGAGCAAGTACGGAATTCCACACAGTGGGAATATTTTATCACATGGTCCCTATGGCAAGCCATCTTTACAGGAGCATCGTTCTCCTATGTGATAAATACAGAGGAACACTCTTGCTTTAAGTCTGAGACATACTCCTAAAGCTGCATCCATGTTCCTGTATGTACGTGTGCAAATGTATCTGGCACACAGTCACATTAAGTTACGACGTTGTGAGTGGAGCTGCAGGTGTATGGATAGAGGAACAAAGGAAACGTCCGATTCCAATAGTGATAGAATGGAGCCTATTTATTTTTCCCACTTTTTGTGAACCAGTTTGTTTTATATGCAAAAGACTTTGGATTATATGGAAACTTGGCCGGCTGCGTATCTAGGCAGACTGTTATAACTCTGTCCAGTCCGCAGCTGCAGCGTGTGTTTGCGTGTAGTGGAGGACTAGTGCAGTGTAATGCTAGTATTAGACAGCTGTTGTGTTTGCTGAGTGCATTCCATCACACAGCTGAGCTGGATGTTGCCTCTGATTTTATTTATCCTACATTTTCATTCCAATTTGCTGAAATAAAAAGTTATTTTTCTCCTACCTTTGCAGTGTGAAACATTCCGCAGTCTTGGCATGTGCAATTCACTTAGCCACGACCCACCATCTAATTTTAAAAGTTTCATAATTTTCCTTCCATCAAAACTGATTTATGTTCACAAACTGAAGGTGTAATAATGGAAGTGCCACGTGTTCCTATCCACTGACATCGATGGGACTGCACGGGGGGGGGGCATGTGAGCGCTAAGCAAGGTAACCAAACGTCCTCAGCAGTAGGGAGTTACACATCTCTCTGGGTGGAGGGTGTTTCACCCAAAAATTATCTTCATGGCTCCACTGCTGTCTATGTGAATAAAATCAAAGAGTGGAATTTGGGGAGAAGTGCTTTTCACTGACCTTTAACTGATCCTTCTATAGTATTGGATCTTTTAAAAAGCAGCACAGAAATAAAACTTCAAACTACATTCTATAATTCTGTCTTCGGATAAATAAAACATACAAATACTATATATAATAGGTCTGCACCACTTTCTTAGGTCCTGACCATTGCAGACTGGGAACATCCCACAAGAGCTGCAGTTTTTGAGCTGCTCTGACCCAGTCATCTAGCCAGGACAGTTTGGTCCTTGTCAAAGTCACTCAAATTCTTACCCTTGCCCATTTTTTCTGCTACCCACATCATCTTCAGGGACAAAATGTTCACTTACTGCCTAATATATCCTGCCCACTTCCAGGTGCCATTTTAACGAGGTAACCAATGTTAGTCACTTTACCTGGTCATAATGTTATGGCTGGTGTGTGTGTGTGTGTGTGTGTGTGTGTGTGTGTGTGTGTGTGTGTGTGTTTCTAATTCCTATAACCACTGATTTAAGGGCTGGTTTTTGCAGGTATCCTCCGTTGTGGCCGATTTGAGCTAAGGCAGATTAATCAACAGAACATAAGACAGAAGCAGGACGGTGGCCCTCATGGCTGTCACTCATACCTGCAGAGCGCTTCTGAAGAAGTCTCTCCTCCTCCGCCTGCAACTGCTGAGCCTCAAATGCAGCCCTCAGCGTGACTGCTCGTTAAGCAATTACACAAAAGCATAAATGCAGGAAATGTGAATTATGGATGCCTCACACACTTGAGTTGGTTACTCTTCTCCTTGTGCGAGTGGCTCTAATGATGTATTCTCCCAATATTCCTAAAAGCACCCGCTGTGCATTTCCATGAATGTTTCATTTTTAGGATGAAAAGTAATCTTCTGCAGAGGCCTTAATATGCAAAATCAGAGGCAGGTTATTTTTTGAACTGACATTGGTGGAAGGGGGTGGTGTGGGCGTGGCCACGAAGAGCACTTGCAATGTTTACAATTTCTTCTAAAAGCTGAAAACTGGGCAGCTGAGAACTTCACGTAAAAACACAAGTGGGCTACTCACTCCCTGTTCTGTAATTTTGCACAACAAAGTTCCAGGTGGTTTTTCAAAGTGTGTCTGTTCTTAGTCTAACCAGAGGAAACAACAGATGTCTAAGTATTAATTTAAATTAATTATTTTAAAAACACTGAAAACATGTTCTTCGTACCAGAGGAAATAGCAGGTGTCTAGATATTGAACAAGTATTTAAATTAAAACCGGTTCCTCACACTTTACTGTTTTCCATATGGAGTCATCTGCTTTCAAAACGCAGGTTAAAATGCCACAGCACATGAGGTCTGAACGTAATGCGATAGACTGGAATGGAAAGAAGGTTTGATAATACTGCATCAGTGAATGAGCCATTCTAATACATCCTGAGCTACTGCAGTAATGAAATCAAACTTCCAGACTCTTGTTCCTGCCTGGAAAATGTGTCATTCACAGTAGTTACTTCCATAAAACTGCATTAATTATTGAGAGGTTGTTAATATGAATGATTAGCTCCTGTTAATTTCCCTCAGTCCACCGCACTCATGTCTAATGAAACTGAGGTTCGCTGTAATGTCGGATTGGGTTATTAAACTTCTAGTAATAAACAGAAGGGGCCCAAACAAGGCTGGTAACTGAAAAGCTTTGTGGATTTCTCGCGATGCTTATGTGGTAAGCGTGAAGCTAAGGATGTCACAGGGGTCACCCTACACAGTGCAGCTGAGTGTGTAAAGTTTGCCTGTGCACTGCTTCCACATCACACCTTGAAACGGTCCCCTGATTTTCGAGCCGTCAGATTTTAATTAAAAAAAAAAAAAAAACGACTGGCCACCACAGTCAGGTCATTACAACATTGACACTAATCACTTATAGACACGATATTTAGTCGTTTTTCTTCCATGAAATCCCATGTTGATACCTAAGAGTTTTTGACTCAGAGTTTGATTGAATTGTCTCTACTAACCGTGCTTGTTTTAAACTCGTTACTAAAAACACAACTCTGAGAAGTCAGTCTCTGTTCTTATACAAGAAACAGCAGGTAGCTTATTCGGTTTTCTGTTGTTTGTCTTATATTATAAACTTTAACAACATAAGCACGGCATAACAAGGATACAATACACAAAACAGAATGGTGATGTAACAAAAACCATAATGATGAAAATACACCATTTTATGTGCTAAAACAGTGTTATAAGCTTTGATGAATGCAAAGGAATCCATCTTTTTCTAAATTTCATGTGCAATATTTCATAATGTCAAGGCATGAACCATATCAGTATCCAGAATATATATGCACCAGTATTAATTAATAAATGGAATACAAAAACAATAAACACCATGCCTTCTTCTTAAAGCCTACATAAATAAACAATGTTAATCAGCTATATTTAGTGGAGTTAAAAATACCGTTACAGTAGAAACCTCAACTGTAAGGACAAAAGAGTGATTAGTTCCCCAGTGACGGACTCAGGTCTTTAGCTCAGTGGGCTAATCCTCTTGTCTGGTAACTTTGAACATGCTGTAGCTGTGTGGGTCTGAGCATCCTATATATAATATATATTTGTATATATCACAAACAAACACACACACACACACACACACACACACACACAAATGAATATAAATACATTTACAAATGCCTTGCTAGTGAATTTTCCTAAAGTAAAAAAATATGGAAACACTTAGAATATTACTCATCTAATGTGAGAATGAAGAGTGCTAAGAAAGGAATGTGAATAAAAAATCTTAACTTGTTCTTAATATTCACTGTATTTGTAACATATTCAGTCATAACACTGCATGATTAGTACTTGCTTTACTGTGGGGGAGTGACTGGTCAAACACTACTTGTTCATTCTGGAACAACTTTTCAGTTTTACACCTAGTGCAAGAAGAGAAAGGCTCCTCTGCGAAGGCACTGCACTGGGACGTTTACACGCCTGTCGTCCAGGACTCAGCCACGCAGTAATGGGCAACGACTGTCATCCAAGCTCACGCTAAGACGCTGACACAAAATGTGGAAAATGAAGCTATTTTAGATATCACCATTTGAAGTCAACGACAAGTGTGTGGGACATGTGGTCTGGGATGGAAAAGATCATTGGCTTTAAGGTCAAAACTGCAGAGAAAGTGAGAGGACCAAACATCTGAATCTGTTCTTCAACAGGTTTAGTAGAGGACCCACAGCTGCCCCGTCCCCCCTGTCCTCCAGCAACACAGACTCCACACCCTGCCCCCCCCCCAGGCTACACAGCTACTTCCCTCTCACACCTCCCCAGTGACAAGACCAGCAGCTCACACTGTCCTTATGCACAACCCCACCATGGACGCCAACACAGCCCCACCACCTCCCCACAGTTCCTCTACCACCTCCAGGAACATGGAGGCTCCCTCTACCCCCCAGCCCCTCCCAGCAACCAGTTGAAGAGGCAGCTGGAGCGAGAATGAACCAGAACAGTGCTGCAGGTCCTCATGGAGTCAGTCTCAGAGTATATTAGATCTTCAGAAGTCACCAGTGCTGCTAATCTTACATGTTTTTTTTATATTCAAATCACTTGAAACACACTCTGAATTTTAATCAGCACAGCTAGATGGCACTAAGCAACAAGGCTGGGAGACAACAGGTATAATTATTGTTTTTTAAATTATTTATATTGATGGAATGAGATAAATTCAAATCCTGGGGAGGCTTTGTCCTCCTCTACCGCAGGTCATTACAGCACTTGTGCACAATTCTTAGAGGACTGGGGATAAAAAGAGAGAAAATACAGAAGATATCTTATCAGCCTCCGTCAAGAGGTCCTAGTTAACGAGGCAGCACATTTCACCAGTCAGTAATGACTTTTGCTTGTAGTCCTCTGCTGAGCGTGTTGAGGAATTTCATTCGATCAAAGGCGGAACTTGTTTTGGTTACATCTTTAAGGTCTTCCTTAGAAACGCCGCACAGCAATAACCCATGGCTGGTGATCGCCTGTACTGCAGCCATGCAAGTTATTTGCAGTTTTGCTTCTTTGAAACTGGCATTTCTTTTTGTCATGATATTTAAGACGGCTGCAGGAAGGGCAATAAAGCTTTGTGAGAAAGGGAAATTTGTACGTGTGGTTTCTAGAACCTGGTAACTGAAAAACACTGTCCTTCGAGCAAAGAAGCATATTTGTGTCATAGCTAATACACAAAAGAAAGACATATTCAATATTATGTAAATGCGTGGCTGTATTATTTCAGAGTGGGGCATCTCACATGGTAACGGGTCCCACTGTACCAGGTCATGCACATGGAGAGAGGAATCTGTAATAATCACCACGATATACAACATCATTACTGCATGTAAGGAATATTTTTATTACATTTCAAGATAACTACATAATTATTTCAGTTCATGGTTGGCATCTTTAAGTTTCTGCCTTAGGGAATGTACATGTTTTTTAAAGATTTGTATTAAAGATTTTTGCTACATGAAAATTGTCTCACAAAGACTATTGCTAAGGAAGTGTAAGCAAAAGCTGCATTTGAGAACCAGTCAAAACGACATGCACGCATGCACACCTCATATGTCAGGCAGCTTGTGTATTGTCAAGGGGGGGGGGGGTGGATGAAGGAGCTAAAAAGGAAGACATGGAGGATGGAAAAGGACATCAAAAAGAGTGATGGTGAAGACACTCAAATGCAGAGAGTGCCATGCTTAGCACTTACCCACCAGAACAGGAGAGGGACTAACAACAAGCCAGGCCACAGAAAAACAGCAGAAAAAACAGCCAAGAAGCCTGAGCAACTGAGCCTGGACTCAGTACTGTCATTCTGTAAGATCAGCCCTCTGAGCCAAGGCTCCTTCAGGAAAATCACCAGGTAAGCACCAGCAGAGAAGTGTTTCCTCCAGATAATCCATAATCAGCCAATGGCTAATGAAGTGCATTCAGCCCTTCCATTCTGACCGCCATTTAAATGACAGAGGAAGGAGCCTGCATGCACGCATGGTACTGCTAAAATGGACTGACTGTGTGCTCTCTTTCAGGGAACAGGTAGAAATGATAGCACAGCTGGTGTCTCTAAGAAATCCTGGATGACAGTATCAGAAAATACAAAACCGAGAATAAATTCAGCGTGATTTGCCTCCACAGAAACACCTTTGCCTTGTTTTATGACATTTCTTGTCATTAAAAGTACCTTTTTACAGTCAAACTGTAAAAAAAAGTGTTTTTCTGTGAAATTAATTATTTTTCATGTACATATGAGGGGGTATGAAACATATGCTTTTGGCACCCAGACAGCCGTTCACAAGCGTATTTTCTGCATTTGGATTTCAGCATTACCTCTTCACCAAGACCGGTAACGAAGATCTGTGACTAGTGTTAAAAAGCTTTGCGCCTGAGCAACGCTAAAACAATTTTGTACAGGATTAAATCAAATACAAACTCTTAATATCTATCGATTCTGATGTGATGCGACTTCAAAGGAAAGGCGTCAGGGCGACTCCGGTCAGGGAGGGGTCACCGATCTGCAGCTTTTACTCCCGTCTGTTTCCATGGTTTCATACCAGCAATGACAATATGTTTACCCCAAAATGCCACAATGACAGGCATTTTTTAAAAATACGCTAATGACTGAGGATAGAGTTAGACAGAAGATACAGAACACACAAGGATGTACTGTTTGGCTACAATGTATCAGTAGTGAATGAAACACTGTATAGTGACACGTAAGGACTTACTGCAGCATTACCACTAGGTACCTGGTTATGGTACAGGTGACACCTGATTACTGGTATGATGCTGTTTACATTATCATTAAATTGTCTAATCTTACATACCTTGTGCGTGTACTGTCACTGCTAAGGTACTTCCTTCGTACATAGATATTTCTTTCAATGATGAATTCAAGTCTTCCCCAAACAGACTAATTTACTACCACAACCTTTCCTTTTCTACTTTTACCAACTGAGATGAATTGTGTGTTTTCTTCAGATCATTAAGCAAAAAATAAAACTGGTGTCAACATGTTAGGTAATGAGTTTGTGTATTTCAATTAGTTTTCCAATTTGCTGTTATTTTCATATGGTCACTATAGTTGAGCAGTGTAAATAAGAAAGTCACTCTTACTCACACAAAACCTACTAATTTGCCACAACACATTACATAGTAATCCATGGTTAAAAGAAAGAAAAAAGAAACTATTGTGATTGGCTGCTAGAAGAATGGAAAAGACTGCTGCAAACACCATGGCAACCCTTCCATTTGCAGCACCCAAAAAAGTTGTGAAGAGCGAAGCCGTTGAGACTATCAGGAAGGATAACTCCTACACACTCAGTGAATGAGTGTGATAGCACACGTTCAGGAAAAACTATTTCACTCTTGAAGCACTTCTAATGCTAGCAGGTACAAGCGTATTTTGAATCCATCACAAGAAATTGAGTTCATGATCCATCTAGACCTGTTTCTCGTATGTTAGGAAACCACTTTTGGTCATTCCATTTGAGGTACAGAATGCAGGCATTAACAGCATAGTATCAGATAAAATGTGTGCAGGGCACGTACAAAAGCGCATACACATGGACACAGCTTTTTTATTTCAAAGTTTAGACACAGGTTAAGGTGACTGGTGAAACATACCAGATGAGCAGATAACTACACCTACACACAATCTCAAATATAGCTATGTCTCAGCTTGTGCATAGCTACAGGTGTAGCCATGTCTCATCTTATGCAGAGCTACAGGTGTAGCCATGTCTCATCTTATGCAGAGCTACAGGTGTAGCCATGTCTTAGCTTGTGTGTAGGCACAGATGTAGCTTTGTCTCAGCTTGTGTGTAGGCACAGATGTAGCTTTGTCTCAGCTTGTGTATAGGTACAGGCATAGCTACGTCTCAGCTGGTTTATAGGTTTACATGTAGAGGTACAGGAATGGTTTGCAAATGTCTTTTCCTCCCCATGCACCGAAAGTGGCAGTGATAGACGTTACTGGTGCTGAAGATGAAGTGCAGAAATGAATTATGGTACTGTTTCCTGAGGGACAGGTTACAGTACAAACGCTGCACTACTGCCTTTCCAGCTTCACAATAAGAACCTACAGAGGACACCATTGTGTTCCTATGGAGAATCTGCCAATTTTTGGCACTTTAGAGGAAAGACTTGGTTTTAACATGTGCAATGGGTTGGAACATAACGTGGACCCCATAGTACAGGTGGCAAGGACAATTACAATTACTATTAAATATTTAACCATAATTCTGCTTGTATCACACTATTTCATCAGCCAGGATCCTCTTAATGTTACTAGCAGAATAAATACACCACATACACACATACAACCCATACCCAGGTCAACGTTATTATATACACAATAATTCCATCCTGTTCAATTCAGTTTGCATAGTGTTGTCGCATCACCCATGGATCTTACACTTTCTCTAGTCGAGCTCCACTGAGGATCAGCTCATTTGCACACAGCACAGTTGTATACATTTTTCTTCATTGGGCACCACAGTTTAATGATATATTTACTGTACGTGAATGTAAACACACTATTACTATATCCTTTAATCAGCAGGATAAATTTAATTTGGTTTTAAAATGCAATATCCTGGGAGGGCTCTGCACTGCTACTGCACCATGATGGCATGATCTCATTCTATCCAGACGTCTGCAGGTCCCCGATGGCCAGATTGAGTGCTTATGCCACCAGACCACTACAATGTGATATGCAGTGTGCTGTCACTGCGGTCTTCAGGCTCACTAAATACGCCCGTGTCAGGCTCCTGTTCGCTATCCTGCCAGGCGCCATGTGTAACTCCTTAGGGTCTGTGCCGCTCTCTTGCTCTACCTTCCCGTATGACGGTGCTCCGGCAGGCCGACACGCTTCACCACGCACTTCCTGTCCCAGCACACCTGCCGCGGTGTGTCTTCACTTCACCCAGACGATGGCTGCGTTCTGTGCGGCCGCGTGCATTTCACATTCGAAGAGGAACTCTGAGGAACTGACCAAATCTGAATCTAAACTATTAAAATCAACTTAAAAATAAATGAAAGACTGTATATAAAAATGTGCATTAGGGTTTGTTAATTTGTGGACATGTATAAACACATAAAAATTTATGCTAAATGCTTAAATGTCACAGTATTACTCATTTACGAAAAAGCAGAAAAGAACTATTTTTATTTTGCTGTTGTATTTGGTGCATGCCTTTTCCGTAATTCTACCTCGTGTGAGAGTAAACCAGTTTCCCATTAAGACACACTGGTCAACCGTCAGACAAACAATTTAAAAATACATTAACAGTTAACCAACCATATTTAATCAAAAACAGAAACACAGCCAAACGCTCATGCCTACAACCCTCAAGATGAGCACGTTCTTAAATCTCTTGTTTAAGAAAATACAAAGGGCCTCCTCAGAGCCACCAAGGGTCAGTTTTCTGCTGCTTCGAAAGGTGCACTCCATTCAGCTGCCATTTGAGCAATGCTGAGAGATGTCTACATCAACAATAGAGCTGAACGGTAACCACGTACAACCTTCTACCCACCAGTTAAAAGTCTCCTCCCTCATCTCGATCATTGGTGGTGACTCCGTTTCGTCTTGGAGACCCCAACCCGGATGAGGCAAGAGGCAACACTATGCAAGTCCTCACACTCTACAAAATGCCCTCCCCATTGCACTGCACTTATTCAAACATCCTTGAAGAATCCAGGTTAATTTAAAGGTTATGGTGCATTGGTCTGATGGCCATAGACAGCTGTACACAGAAAACTACTGCGGAAGCCAGTAAATTGGCTGCCTCAGGGTCCTTATCTTCTTAATAGCCATATTAAACCCTGTTGATACAAATTAGATAGGTTTTTGTCCTAGCTGTTGCTATGGTAGCCAAGAAGGTCATCATCAGGGTTTTTCCCTCTGCAAAGCATGATGGACAAGTTTATAAATGACCTTCATTTTTATACAATTCCCTATTCCCACCTCTGAAGACGACAAACAACATGATCTATTACGGCTGGGTAAATGTACCCACCTATCTCAGTTACTAGCAGACATGGAATCACATTTCTTTCATTCTTCTCTCTTCCTTACTACCACTTATATATTCACTTATGTCAAGCAATAATACCATTCCCCGGCGAGAACACATTACAACCTCTGATTCAATAAGTTTGAAGAGGTTACAGGTAAAAAAAAAAAAAAAAAAACTACAGGCTTGTTTTTTACTGCAAAGCTCAAACCCCTGTCAGCTGAGACACTTTAAATATATATAAAAAGAATCCACTGTAGAGTACTGGACTGCTGAAATATGGAAACAGAATAAATTTAAGTGATTCCTGCAATTTAATGTTGAATTATAATTATCATTCAAACTTCAGCGTTTCATCAGATCACTGGTTTATGTAAACAGCATTAACATCACTTTGAAGCCAGCGCTATATGCCGTTTGCTCTGTACTTTTGTGCATTTTTAGAGGCAACAAGCAGGCCACCCGGATCGCGTGTTGTGATTCCGAAGGTTGTTAACATGCGTAACGTGGGCGGCTCTGGTGGGGTTCGATCCTGAGCAGCCACAGCCTGCACACAGCTACCAGAAAGGAGGATCAGCATGCTAAGCTGAAGACCCGGGTCCAGCTGACTAATGGAACTTCTGTCCTGACACGTGAGGGTTGTGCCCACCGTGGACTTACCTCTGTCACGTCTGCTGCTTGTTCAGAAATGTTTCAATAACTGAACTGTAAACCTTACCTACAAAAGTGGCACTGAACTTTGTAAGATGCCTGGAAAGACCAAGTCTAAAGCATCAGTAAGTCACAAAAGTATAATTTGATTTTTAAATCTATTTAACAATCCTTCATTTACATTTTTACAGATAACAAAAGAAACATTCAAAATTAAATGATGATAACTCCTTGTAACCCTGAACAACTCAGATAAGACAGAAAAGTTAGTGAAAAATCCTCACTGGCATCATCACAACACATTACACCAAAACAAACTTTATAAACACCAACCATGGTGTCACTACAAAATAAAATGATGAATTTGCAGCTGATCCATTTGTTAAGTTGCGGGATACAAACGTTGGCCCGTCTACCAAGTCCACATTGACACCTTGTCAGATTTTCACTTTATTGAGAGTGCCTGTTAGCTCCTTTGAAGAAAAACGGGGCTGGTATTTACTGGGAGAACTTTCCCATTTGGCATGCCACTCTCACTCGTCTCCCACAAAAGCCCTACTGTGCTAAAAAGGGCCATTTAAGGATCCGCTGCAATAATTTACAGCTCAGACAGATAATTCATTACTTGTCTATGATTTACTCACCATTGTGTTCTGCAGTGCTGTGCATGACGACATGGAGTCAGGACTGAAATTCAGCATCATTCAATAAAATGCATAAAATATCTGTCATAAAACAATGTGAGTCTCTGCAAGTTGCTGAACAGGTGCTGCAGAAATAGCAGCTGGGCAGCTGTTTCATAACAAGAGGCATAATGGCAGAAATAAAGGAAAGATGAAGCAGCGGTTCTGACTGTCATTCATAACTGTCCTTACAGGTTAACAGTATCAGCTTGTGAGAAATGCAACATCATAATAGTTAAAAATACTATTTGATGGTACAACTACAAACACAACCTTGAAAAATAAGTGTTATCTATAATAAATGTGCAATAACAACAATATTAATGATAAACTTTGTTTTCCCATATTCAGGTGATTTTTCCCACGTAGAATATTTAGTGAAAGGTCTGGTAGATTAAATACACAAACTAAAAATGTTTTGCAATCAAAAATTTTTAATGAATGAAAAAATTGTTGCTCGACAATTTCCAGCCAAACTTTGAGCATTTGTCATTTCTGTGGTGTCATTAATCATGTCGGGGTGGGGGTGCTTTATTTTAAAATACCTCAGCTTGTGGTTTCATAGAGGGGGGCCAAATCCTTAATGCACAGAGGGCTCCTGTGTCCCATCGCTTTCACAAAAACTCTGAAAAGTCCATAAAATATTATTTTGTGAGAAGGAGAAGGACCCTTTCATTTCTGCTTTGTAAGCCGTCTCTCAGTGAGTGCACAGCAAGCTTACACTTAATCACTAACTGACGTGCCTCTGAACGGAAGTGGAGCAAAAATGTATATGTGATGTGCCTATTGTGCAGGCAAAGCCTGACAGCTCTGCGTGAAAGCTGGCATTTCATTTTTATTTTATTAGCAGACACTTTTATGTAAAGCTATTTGGTTGCCTCCAATTGCACATAGTTGGAGACTTTCCAAAGTAATCTGGGTTAAATACTTTGCATTGGGATTTGGGTTGCCACCCCATTGGTCCTGGGGATTTAGGTTGCCACCCCATTGGTCCTGGGGATTTGGGTTGCCACCCCATTGGTCCTGGGAATTTGGGCTGCCACCCCATTGGTCCTTACAAACTAAGAATTAACAAAACCATGGTGATCAGCAGGGAGTTTCAGGCCTTGGACTGAGATGCATGTAGCACAGAAGGTCAAAGAGAGCCAACTATGAACACTGAAGAGATCAAGCAAGAAAGGGGTTATTGATATTGGCAGTTATTGACAGTCTCCACCTGCTGAAGGCGTATTTGTTCTCATAACTAAAGGCAGTAAAATGCCATGCTGCCCTCCAGAAGCATGCACAAACTCCTGCTCTTTTGTAGGTGCTCCTAAATGCCCTTTCTATGATTTGCTTAAGAAACCAATTTAAATTTTCTACATTACAGATGAACTATTTGTAACCATGAATGGGCTGGACAGAGGATAGACCTTTTAAACACATCACAATGTGCATATAGTATAAAAGCATTTTACAGTGTACACCTACCATTGTGGTTTGGGTTATCAGCCTTTTTGCTGAAGCTGAACCTTTCTCGTTTTTTAATTGATGTAGCCGAGGTGTGCCCCTGACACTGTAGATAAACAGCAGCCAGGCCACGCATCAGCAACATGCTACTTTTAGCCCGTTTAAAACTGAGGTTATCCTCGCTAACGGCCCTCGGTTTGCCCAGCTACTCAGGTGCAGTTTGTCTGCTGCCGCAGCATTACATACGTTTGGTCACAAGTCCATGTCGGCACCCACAGGCTGCTCAGATCAAAGTCATGGGCAAACATCTCAAACTGGATATGGCATGTACTCATTTCAATTTTTCCCATTTAATCATGCAACATTTTTCATACCGGTCATCCGTACGTTGGTTGTCGGAAGTTAACTATAACATAAAACACGTCACACCCAGATCCAAAACTGCTTAGAAACGGGAGTGTTGTTAAATGAACTTTGAAATCTGAAGTATTTTATCGTTGTGTGAACACGAATGGGAGTTAATCAAGCAGTAAACCAAGATGGGGGGGGGAGGTGAAACAACAAACACAAAAAAAGGGGTGGCCAGGAATTTTAGGATGGTTGCCATGGCCCCCTCTGGCCCCCCCATGGAAGTGCCACTGTGTGGCTGTCACAGGGACCTGCACGGTTTTACACAGAAACCCCAGAGCTTGTGCTGAAACAACAGACAGACGTTAATCGGCATGATAAAAAAAAAAACGAGAGGAAGGAAATGGTGCTTGTATTGTATTTTCTTTAGTACTTACATACATGGGGAAAAGTACAGGGGAATTCAAGAGAATACAGGAAAATTCAACAGTGTTCTGTACATAAACATTTTCCAATTCAGCAGCATTTAGCCACCAAAACCGTGCTTTCAAGTGTCCCCTTGTGGTCCAATTTGGGCTCTTCTGTTCGGGCAGAGTATCTAATAGCAGCCTGTATGATGCACAAAGTACATTATGGGCTTAAACAACTGAATCACACAGTACAAGAAAGTGTACCGCATCAACACGCACACATGCGTGCGTGCGTGCGTGCACACACACACACACACACACACACACACGTGAACAACAAAGTAAAAAAAAAAAACAATATATCAGAAACATCGTATTCAAAGAGTACATGAACAAAACAAGAGTTTTATTTGATGCTGACCAGAAGATGGACAAAGCAAAAACGAGTGTATAGAAGCTGCCAGTAGAGTGTCCCAGGGCAGCACTAAGCCTTAGAGCTGGGTCGGGACCGTCTCTACTCAAAGACAAACGGCCTTTGTGGAATCAGGGTCACACAATCATCCTGAGACACTATAATGAGTGGAACACTTTTGGGTGTGAGGCAAAAGTTGTTTGCTGAACAGCAATATTTCCGATCTATAAAAATTTTCCTACAATGGTTTGTTATAGCTAGAACTTGTTTTTCATTATTAACTTACTTCTCTCTAAAGGGAACTCAGTGACTTGTGTAAAGAAATCTTAGTGAACACAAAAAATATCTGGTTCTTAAAACTTGGCCCTCTTTTGTTGTGTGGTGTTGTTTTGAGACACAACGGGAAGAAACGAGATTACACTGAGCTTTAACTGTGTAAGAGTCTGAAACGGACCATAATGAGGATGACAGGCTATTTATTAAGGGGACAGAAGCCGAAATAAGAGGCTGGTCCAGTGTGTAAAGGAACACAAAACAACCCAACAAGGACACACTCAAATAGAAGCCCTCGTCTTCATGAATACTTAACGAACATATATAAGGGGAGGGTAATTCCAAGATTACGTGTCAGCTGCACTCCTTAAAAATCAAACTCATACACACTCCCACTAAAAAGCATTAAGCCAGGGAGATGCAAGATTTCCACCAAAGCGTCCTCTGACTCAGATATTTTGCGCACACAAGAGACAAGTCCTTGCTAGCTTTTGTGTTGATATCTAGCACTAAAAATGAGCAGGAATGCTTCTTATTAAATGTACCAAGACTAACCATGGCCATCACTGTAAGAATTTTGGTCCAGCTGGCTCTGATGTACAGCTGCTCCTGACTTCCTCTGGAGAACATAAAGATGGCTGTGAAAAGTCAAAGATGAATAATCACACTCGCTGTCCTTAGACACTGTATGGTAAATTTCTTTTGCAATCAAAAAATACCAACTGATGCAGAACTGTCCATGTGCTGTACTAAGAAGCTATATTCATTACTTGAAAGATGTCGTGTGCACAGTTAGAATTAACATCATAGGAAATATTTGTTTTACTTCCCCTCCTTTGAAAATGTAAATTCTACAGTTGCGTAATGTGTTCTTAGCACAAGCATGACAACAGCATCACCGTCACCATCAGATGGTTATTCGACAATTGAGAGCAGACAGCCCAGAAGAGATCACAGTAAACATTGAGTTTAAAAATCGAAGGGTGCGTGTTTCTGACCACACACGTCAAAGCTGAAACAAACCTTTCCCTGGCATTTAAAATGGCGGTCCTAAGGTCACGATTGTTAACTTAACCACGAGTGTCAGAGTAAATGGCAGTAACAAGCGATGAAATGGATGTATCGACCAGGCACGTAGAGTATCCTGACAAAGTCCACGCTGACTCCTGGACTGAGGCTGCTTTGCAGTACAAGATGTTTTACATTCTGACATTAAAAGTTCCTTAATTGCAAAGAGGGATTATGTAGAAATCCACAGCAAGGCAGAATACACAGGTAGAGATCTAGAACTAAAATGACTGGTCAAGCAGCCTTCCTCACGAAACTCCCACCTACGCCTCACTGAGAGTATCTGTGGAATTCCAAGTTGAGCTTGTGCTAAAGTAGAAGTCAGCTGAGGATGGTATGTACACAGACTTATAGGTGTGGGGGGGCTGTGGGTCAGGGCTGACACCGCATGCATGTAATGCATGATAACTTACGTCGTTTATTATTGTCTATGCATGATTAGATAATTACTACAATATAAACATTTACAAATTTGGGAAAAAAATGCTGATTGTGCCTCAAAGGATCTCCTTTCATGCAAAGAATGTTGGGAAAGATATACTGTGTCCAAAGAGCCGTGTCCAAAATCTCGTGTTACAGTCAGCCATTACCAAACGCCTTGGACCACAGCGTCCTGACAGCTAATGAAAGCAAACAGTTGGGGTTAACCGCAAATGTCAGTTCAATAAGGCATTTTGAGTCCATTAATTATTACATTAATACTGTGAACAGAACTAGTTGTGGTTTCTTGTTAATGTGGAAAGTGAAAATAAAAAAAAAAAAGGAAAAAGCAAAGGCAGGGACCTGAAACGAATAATTAAAACGGCCTTTGAGTTTTTGCCCATATAAGCGACAGAGAATCAGTAACATATCATCAGCGTCTTAAAAGTACTTCAGCGTGTCCTTGCTAGCGTAAATCACCCTTCCCAACATTCTCTGAATAATTGATCTACGCATCAAAGGCCTCTTTGTAAGAGAAAGTATTTTGATTTTTAATACACTAATGAACACGCAACCACGACTTAATCCCTTCTCCTGAAAACAGTTCTGCCCACAACAGACTGGTGTACCCATCCTCAGGAAGAGGAAGCAAAGTCAAGTCTTGTTTCCTTATTGTAAAAGTCCGACATTTTGTTTAGGAAGGGACTGTGCCACACTAAGCCATTTCTGCTAGCGACTGAGTTACTCCGGTCTGGACTTTGGTATTCCAGTTGTTTCAAATTTGCTTTTGTAAATGTCCCAGAAATGAGCATGTGTGTGGGGGCACAGCACTGTTTGAAGGAAATTAAACCAAAACCAACAAACAAAAAATCTAAATAATAAAAGTAACCGCAGGGCAGTCGGCCTCTGCTCGCAAAAAGGTATCTCCACTAAAGTGAAAAAAGAGAAAAGTAGAAAGGAAAGTTCTAAGAACGCTTGGCAGGAGACCGTTTCTCCTGCTAAGCTATTTCTTTTATCCTGCGCATATAGTCGTGCAGTTCCTCGGGGTCCTGGAAGCCCATGTCCTGACAGACCCACTGAATGTCCTCTTCGTCAGCAATAGGGATGGAGTTGTATGGCATCTCCTCGTTAGGGAGGGTGGTGAACGTGGTGAACTTGACCCGCTTCCGCTTGGACGTGGGCGAGTTGGGCTCCTCACTGTGCTCCTTGGTGGATCCCCCCGAGCTTCCGTCCCCCCTGCCGTGCACCTGGCTCTGCACGCTGGTCTGTGAGCTGCCGCTGCTGTGGTGGTCTCCATGGCAGCAAGTCTGTACCCCTTCGAGGGGGTTGCTGGGGCTCTCTGCCTGCTGGGGCGAGAGGTCGTTTTGGGCCTGCAGGGGCTGCCCGTTGCCCAGGAACACCCAGTGGTGCGAGTGGTCCATGTTGGCCTGGCCCTCTGGAGGAATGCGCTTATGGCGGTACTTGAGGACAAAGACAATGCAGTTGATGAGAAAGACCAAGATGGCCAGACAGAAGACACCCAGCAGAGCATACATGCCTATCTCTAAGTCAGTCATACTGCGAGGGGTGTGAACAAAGTCCTCCTCATCCTCCTCTCCTTCTGTGGGTCTCTCCTGGCTGCTGATGGTAGGAAAGTTAGGGTAGTCAATGGGCACGCTTACTGGCTGCTCATTGGTCACTCCGACAGCACCAGAGTCGATGACTGGTCTCCTGGTATTGGGTGACTCATGCTCTCCCTGGCTGGTGACCATCCCTTCCAACTCCTCCTCGGAGTCCTCCTCCGGCCCGAATCGGACTTTGACATACACAGACGAAGAGGCGATGACGCTCTTGCGCTTGGTCTTCTGGCAGGCCTCGGAGATAGTCATCTCCAGGCGGACAACCTCGCCTGAACCCTCGCCCTCGGCCACGATGACTGGCCAGCGCAGCTGCGGGTCTTGAGACACGGTGGCAATCTTGTCATCCAGCGTGGACGCATTCAGGTTGTAGTCTTTGGGGTCGAAAATGCTAAGCGGGACAGCAGTGTTGTCACTGTAGTAAATCCAGATGGAAAGACTTGCCTCCTGATTAAATTCAAGAGAGAAAATAGCACAGCTGAATGACTGGTGTTTTGGCATTCTTTTTAAACAGTAAGTGTAGACTTCATCAATGTTAATTATTTCAGAATTTTAGCAAAGTTAAAAAAAATTCATGAATGCACAGACACACACAACATGAAGTGACATCAAAGTCATGAATGTATCATAATGCCCTTCATTGAGCGTAATGCACTGTGCTTAAAATGTACTATTTTAATCCTTAGCTCAGTATTAAAGGCGCACTAAAACATCATGTACCACAGTCCGCTTGCAGCACCTGTGATCTTGAAGAGCCCAGCTGCCATTGGCATCAGAGTGCTAGGACGACAGCCGGCCCACGTCAAAAGCAGAACACATTACGGTCGCCTCGCGCTGAAAGTCTGTGCTCAAATGCTTCTCCCGCGAGCGACTACAGGAAGACCTGGGTGGCTGAGGCTCATTTGCTTGACAGTTATGGGCCACGGCGTGCAGAAACAGCAACGAGCATCAGTCCGTGCTCAGTACGAAATGATGCCTGTCATGACAATGTCGCCTCTCTGCTCCCTCTGAAGTCACCCCTACATCAACCCCCTCACGTTACACGCCCAACACCACCTCTGGCAACAGAACCTCGTTTTCCATCACAAAGCTCCGCTGTCGCCTCTTAATACGCATTTCACATATTAGTACATTTCTACAGCTGTGCACAAAAATAAACGTTTACTCAGCCTGCAGTTCTCAAAGCAGGTTTATTGTAAATTGAATACATAGGTATAACCTGCGATTTTAATAGAAATTTTAACAGAACCTTAGTTTTACACCCACACACGCGCGCGCGTGCGTGCGTACACACACTATGTCACATCATTTTTATTCAGAAAATGAACAATAATAAAAACAAACAGGTCAGAACGAGATTTCACAAGCGACGGGAAAATAAATAAATAGCTGGAGTACTCCTGAGGACTGAGGCAGTGCTGAGGACTGTGTGCTGCTACCACACTGCCTTCTGAGAGCTTCTGAAGCGACTCTTTAACATAATTTAATTTAAAGGTGGCAGAACAAGGTGAGGAAGGAGAAATTGGGATTTAACGCAGGCTCTTCTGTTACTTCGGCCACTGGCACACAAGCACTTTTTAAAATGGCCTCCACCTCTTTTTGTGGACGTCCAAACCTGTCTGAACTGCAACAATAATGAATATGCAAATCCCCCAAAAAACACTGCGTACGGCGAGAGTTTCCCACAAACTGTTTGGATAGGATTAAAGACAAAGGCTGGGACTTTCCCACAGGACTCCACTCAAAAGAAACAGACCGAAGTTTATTATTCTTCCTCTAGTGAAAGAGTAGTGCCTTTTAATAGTATGATTTTGTGTGTGTGCATGTGCAAACGGCACACAAGGAACTGTGAAAGACATCTAATTCAGATAGCTAAAAACTATCAGACCGTGCAAGCAATTAGAATCACATCTCATTTTTGAAATTCTTCACGTCAGGCCTGAGCCATAACACAGCACCAGAGACACTGCTGCACTTACGGCAGTTCCTGGATTACCCCGTTCACCAAAAATAACCCCATTACGTAGGTGAATTAAGGTGCAAGTGACTGCATTCACAGAGTAATTGCTTGTCAGCCTGGACTGCTATAATCTGGATCAGCAAAAGATACGAGTGTGTTTAACTATGACTTACTTCATCTGAAACCGGTACCTTGTAAAACGTAACCATTTTCACAATTAACCGTGTCGTGTTTTCACTTAGTGTTACAGTGTGGCTTAGCATGATGCATTCAGCGGCTCGAAAAGGGCGGAGCTAAAGCCTTCAAACCGCTGCACTAAGAACACTGAGTACTGTGCAAACCCTCCCTACGTCAGGGAAACAGGCGCTCTGTGCAATGAGGTATTCCAGATATATTTACTAGCTAACTGCCCTCATTTTCAGATGATGTGGAACACTGACATCCTCAAAGGGTTTATTCCCATGTTTTTTCCCTGGCCAATAAATGAAGTTAACCACATCGGCTATGCAGTAAAAAAATGTGTGTGTGTGTGTGTGTGTGTGTGTGTGTATATATATATATATATATAAAACTGATGGGGACAGAACTCCAGAACTATATATATATATATATATATAGTTCTGGAGTTCT
>JABJVR010000087.1:13497635-13545414 GCA_025773905.1 Chitala chitala | reverse complement strand
ACCCTAACCCTAGCTCCAGCCCCTCTCCTGGCCCAAACCCTAACCCTAGCTCCAGCCCCTCTCCTGGCCCAAACCCTTGTCCCAGCTCCAGCCACTCTCCTGGCCCAAACCCTAACACCAGCTCCAGCCACTCTCCTGGCCTAAACCCTAACACCAGCTCCATTCCCTCTACTGGTCCAAACCCTAACGTTAGCTCAAGCCCCTGTCCTGGCCTGAACCCTAACCCCCTTTATTTCTATAATGCCGTTGTTATTTTTTTTAGCCCTACCCTTCTTATAGCCTGAGTTTACCACTGACTTACCAGTAATGTCAACAAGGCAGTAGTCTTTAAGGAACCTAAGCCATCTCACAAGTCAGTGTTGCCCCAGACAATCTGTTGTTGTACATTTGCAGTAAACAAAAAAGAATACATTTTTTTTGTGTCTTACTGTTACATTTCACTTTAAAGACAGCTGAGATTTCCATTCCACAAGATTTATTTGCATACATTAGCAATTGCTGTTATGCAGTACTACACGTCCTGGGATAATACTCGTCTTACACCTTTAGAGTTGTAAATTCTTATTCGCCTCTTGGGTTTGTGTGTGGAGTCTGCACGTTCTTGCTGTTGCACGCGCAGATTTCCTTGTGATACTTCCTTTTGTTCTCTCAGTCCAAGCATGTGATTTACTCGCACTGGAAACTATAATTTACCTTTGTAGGTTACCTTGAACTATAAGTAACCTAAGTACTGGTGCTGCTAGATTGTATTCTATCTTATTGCTTAAAATAGGTTGTCAATCCCTGTCAAGCAAATTTAAAAGTAAATGAGCAAGTGCTTATTTTTGTTCCTTTGAAAGGTGAAACGTTATACAGTACGCTTATCACACAAAATATACTAATCTAATACTCAAACTAACAATACTGGTGAAAGCATAATAAAAAATATTCCATAAAATTATTATCCATGCCGGTAATAAAGTAGTATTGAACAGCTTTTCGTGTCTTCATTCATGCCGTTTCACCTTTGTAGTTTGAAGGAGACACGCAGTATGTCAAAAGAAAGGTAAGTGCTCCCCCTGCTGGCAAGAGTGCAAATCAGCGCATTATCCAATCTACATCTTGTGTCTAAACTTAGCGCTGTTGTTGCAATCAAAGGTGCATTCTGCTCATGTGAGCAGCATTCGGAGAGATACTGCTGTAATGCGTCAGTGACCGGTGTATGAGAAATAACACATCTCAAAAGAAAGTCAATCGGACTTCTATTGTTTTATGTTACTACGTGCTTCTTGAACAATGACAGATCTCAGGAGAAACAGTGAACACTAATTATAAACCCCCCCCTTCCCAGCTGCCGCCGCCACCGGACCTTTCTGCGAGGCTGAATGAATGATTGGCATAAACATATCCCACTTTATGGTTTTATCGTTGTACGCACCATGATGTCAGAGTAATAAACGTGGGCTGGTAAGCTTAAGAGTTTTAATTTCCTCCATGGCCTAGAAGAAAGACAACAGGATGACAGACACGACGTGATTTTTTTTTTTCAGCTTCTACTCCTCCGTAGGTCCGCGCACAAGGACAAAAGCGGAACGTGTGTGGGCTGCCAAAACACATTCGCAGAGCCACTCGCCCCCGCAGAAATGGCCCAATGACACCATCCCAAACGACAAGGTCCTCTGGCCTCTATTTTACCTTATACCAGGAATTTTGTAGTATCTGTAACCGCATGGGTATATGTTTGTTTTGTCCACCCAACTGTTATTGTCCGTGAGACAACAATCTGGTCTTTGTTCGCAACTGTACAATAACTTATTGTTCATGGAATGACATAAGGTCTAAACAGGAAACACTGCACATTAGCAACTAAACAATATATTAGGTTCACTGCAGGCAGTAAAGATAACTTTTTGAAAACGGGCACGTGCCTGTATAGTATCTCAGCATGGTCTGCTGTGTATGCACTTTTTACATATGTAGTGTTATGTTATACGTGTTCCAATTGTTACCAATTTTCCGTAACAAATGTGCCCAACCTTGTTTTTACAATCAAAAGTTTCGATTGCTTTTATTTGGAAATCGCTATTAAGTGGTTTACTTTAAATTTAAAACAAATTTTACGTCAGCTGTATCAGGCACACAAAAAATCTTATCGATTTCAATATTTAACCAACATTTTTACGTACAATCACTTGAAACTTAAATTTAAATCCTATATAGCAAAATATTTTTGAAAAGAAACTATTTTCGCTGATGGAACTTATCAGTTCAAAGCAATGAAATGCCGCCCTCTAGAGTTTGATATTAAACTAACTTTTTTGGTAACAAAAAAAAAAAAAAAACCTTACCAAACGTCAACTGCAGCAGGGACATTTGACCAAGTTTTTTTTCTTTTAACCAGGTGATGCTGCGTAATTGTTGAAAAAATTCAAACATATAATCCTTAAATGTTACAATTTGTGACTTTTCATTATAATCAGCATGTTTGTTTTGATCATGAACCTGATTAGTGAAACACCATCACCTTGTATAAAAAAAATGCTCATTTATATTTGTTAAACACTAAACTCCAGAGAACAGAAACACAACAGAACATAAATGACAAGCCCATTACAACAAAACCTTTAAGTAAAAATACACACCAACAATATCAATCCACGCAGACCATCAAGACTGTCTTCAATTACTTTAAAATTTAAATTTAAAGTATCTCTGACAATTTGGTAACATTTATTTCAAGGCATGTAACAATTGCATTTTAATTTATCACTGGGGTTTGTTACCAACAAATGGAAAAAGTCTTTACTCAGTACTGGCTTCAAACTTCATACCATCCCTGAAAGGTAAGGTGCATTGGAGCAAGGAAGGAGCTCAACTTTAACAGATGGACAAAACGAACTTCAAAACAGGCTGTTTAAAATATATTAGCTGCCACATCACTACAAACTGTCACACAGATGCAACTGCAAAAGTAACAAAAAGGAGGGGGGGGGGGGGAGTCCTGTTTAGGTACTGAAAATTTTATTTTTTCCCCCCTTCGGCTCACCAATCCAAGTCCTTTAATTGTTTACATGCCATTTCATAAACTGCAGTTTTTTCTCTTAAGGCAATGCTGCCTCTACACCCAGATACAAGAACAATGCAAGCCAGGTCATGATAGAGTTTAACTTGTGAACAGGCTCCACATTCCAGACGCAGAAGCAGTTTAGTTCTTGTGACCCTGAGTAAGGCAGAAGAAATTCTTGAATGAACTGTATCAGGAAGAACAGGAGGAGAGCATGAACCAAGCTGAGAATTTAACAAGCAAGTGTGCACCCATACACACACACACACACACACACACACACACACACACACACACACACACAGTGAAACAAAGCACTCAACCTGCATTGCTCCAGTGAAACATCCAGCTGTGGTAACAGTACACAGAAGCAGAGAAAAACAAATACAAAAATGATTCCAAATTGTGCTTTCTAAACCTACAGAGTTACGCTTACCAGTGGAAACTGTCATTCAGAACCAAAAACATTAAGCCTTTCAAAAGTGTGCCCCTTCACCTTCATTCACTCCACCCAGCAGCCATCACATTACATCTCTTCCATACTCACTCTCACACACATCTGCTCCTGTGACTGACTCTAGTCAGCTGATAGCACCCTCCCCCTTCCCTTCTCCCAATCCCACATCACACTGGGGAGTTGCAATGACTGGAAGAGTTTTAAAAACCACAATTCCTGCCTCAAATAACATATAGTAGCCCTACAAAAAATTACACCCCAAATATATTTAAATGACATGGGTGGGGGGAGGTGCGGATCTGTAAATATACACAGGGTTCTATTGCACTAAATACCAATATACTCAATAATGATAATAACCTTGTCTCTTACATTATAATGCATAATACATTTTTAACAGGCAATCCTGAAACTTTATTACACTGCATATATTTATATGAATTTAGTAACAGTGCTCACCTTGAAGCAGAGTTAGCCACAATTTGAGAAAAATGGGAAAGCTGAAAATGATATGCAACACAGCCAATAAGTGTCGCATCTGTGAAAATTAACACTCGCACCGAATTAAAGCAGGCATTTATGAAGCTGTTAGAGTTGCCTGTGCAAGTCAATGTTTGCTTTCATCAATAACCAAACATGCAATCATGATTGTGCAGCTGGAATTTACACAGAAGGAAGGAAGAGCCTAGAGAGAAACAGAATCGCTAAAACTAAATCTGAAAAATGCTAGTGAAAGTGAATTTCAATTATAGGATTTACACATTTAATTACATGGGAAAATCCACTTGGCTTGTACTTTATTCATCTGGAATCTTTGGGCTTAAAATCTTAAGACTTCTGTGTTCAAAATCTTAGAGACAACATAAACCTAAAGATTAATAAGGGCTAAAGAAAGGCTACAAATCTCAAAAAAGCAATCGAGTGTATACAATATGCCGTTATATATGCCAAGAAAAAAAAAATACTAGCATTTCCGTTTAAATGTCTTCTCACTAAGAAAATAAATCTTAAATCAGATATTCTAGAGATTAAAAATAAATCATTTTAATAACGAAATTATGCCCTTTTATCCCCATATATAAAAAAAAAATTGCAGGGTGCTGTTAATACCAAACATCCTGCATTACGCAACTGGGGAATACAGTTATAGGTGCAGCATATTTAAAGTTCACGCTGGTCTCAGCTTCTCGCCCTCCCCACAGAAGCACCATCAGCAGCTGGGGATGGTGTTCAGGGCTCATGTGCCCTGGCTCATGTCAGCCTGTTTCAGGCACTCCTCCGTCACGCCCTGAGAGGCCAGCTCACACAGCACATTGTCCAGGTAGTTGGGGTCCGGGTAGCCGTGTCCTGACACATTAGACATCATTTCCGTCTTGTGGTGGATCTCGTTCCAAACCACCGTGTCAGGCTCGCCTGTGGTGCTGGACGTGCCAACGGTGAAGATGAGCCTCCGGCTCCAGGCCACCTTCAGCAGCTCCAGAACCTGGAAGGGGGATGATGCAGAGATGTGTGAGTGGGACCATGTGTTCAAACTAATACAAGCCAGAAAGAGAGGCCCAGGGTGCCTCCTGAACTGAACCAAGATCATTAACCAAGAAGGCTTATCGTCTTGAATAGTTTTGAAGTATTGCACCTGCAAATTAGATGCTTTTATGCCAGAATTGCTCTGAAAGACAAATCTGATTAATGAGCTTTAGAGAAGTTTAACTCCATGAGGATGACTCCAGCTTTTCAGCCTTTGCTGTTCGATCCCCAGCCCCGGGTCCCGGGTATACCTTTCGACCCTTCTCGTTGTCAGGGAGGAAACAGAGGCGTGGAAAACCGCGGCAAGTGTAGGGCTGGCCTGGGTTCGGGTGCTCCGGCCCCTGTAGAAGAGAAAAGTCTGTATGTAGACAGTCTGGACCATTACGTGGACACACGTGCACACACACGCACAGGCACCTGTATGCCCGGTGGGATGTTGTAGATGATCTGTATGGTGCCACAGTCTGGGTGCCCTGGGAGTGGCTGAGGGATGCTGTAGATCTCCATCTTTCCCTTAGGCTGTGTTCCAGTCTTCTCCCCATAGATTGTCTTACAAGACGGACACTGTAGGCTTCCATCCTGCAACAAAGCACAGATGATAATCCAAACACCTCTTAGAGCCAGCTCTCATTAGATCGCTGCAGACAAACAGGCAGTCTGTTCAGTTCCTGGTCCAGAACACACCTTAGTCCCGTTGTTGTACATGGCCAGAATGCACAGCAGATGTAAGGTATGTCCACACTTGGTGAGCTTGCCCACTGCATTGGGTGCTATGCCCTGGTCATCAGGGGCATCGTCATAGCCCGAGGGGCTGGAGAGGCGCTCCATGCAAATAATGCAGTCCTGAAATGCAACGAGAAGCTGATATTTAGCACAGCATCATCCACTGGACTGGCTGTGACATTAATGCATGACAAGGCAGCAACAGGCTTAAAGTCTCCAAAGGAAGCTTAGCAAAGAACACAGCTACCTCAGCTACTGTAATAATACATCCAAAAACACGCATTTTCCCCCTTTTTGACTCGCAGCTTGTTTTGGAGTAAACACGCTCACTAAGCGACAGTTATGGTAAAGAGAACCCTAATGCCATTTCTCCACCTTGGACCATCTGCAGGGCACGTGCATGTCTCAGGACAACAAACTACGCAGCTCACAGCTCTCAGCCAATTGCATTCCTCCACACCCTTACTAAACAGATGGTATTCTTGCCAAAATGGCTGATGCGTGAGGTGCTAAAACAGTCAGTGTAAAATTGCATGTTTCCCCAGCCCTTCCTCACACACTGCGGTCTATTTCCAGGCACAGGTTAATCAGGACTACAAGCTGCTGTTATAGGTAGTTTAACAGGGAACAATAAAATATCATACAGCCATTAATAAGCATATTAACATTCAATTTAACACAATTTTTATTTAGAAAATGATATTAATAGTGGGATTAATAGGGAATAGAGGGAATTTAATAAACATCACCCTGAACAGTGTAAAGAATTACAGACCACCCCTTTTCCCTGGCAGACACAAACACACCTCTTCTGGGGGAACAGTCACTTTTTCCATGTATGTCTGGATCACGTCAACAGGTTTCATCTCTGCAAAATTGACACATGAAAATTAGTCATGAGAAAGACCATAACAACCAGTTACTAACAGTATTTATCAGCCAATAGGACTCATCTCTCCAACAGCTCAAACACCTTGAGTTTCGCTCAGTCCCCTTATTTCCAATGGTCACAAAAAAGTATGCAGTATGAATGAAGACAGTGCTTACAAAAAACTGGAAATAACATAAAATAATCGTAGACAAAATTACAAAAAACAGCCTTCTGATTTTACTGGTAGGAGCACAAAGATGAGGGCAGTTCAGATGTCAACACCTTAGATATATTTCACCCTTTGTACCACTCCAACAGCAAAGCAAGGCTACTTGTGTCACTCCAGTCACTCCTAATTTGTTTTAAAAGACTCTCCAGATGTCAATGTGTCAGTAACACTTTCATTAACACAGACAATGCTTTGAATACACCACTGAATTAAATGTTTCCAAATTCACGCTAAAATCAGTCAAGCAGCAACCAACACCATTTCAGCGTTGCACTATCCACGAGCATAAAAAAAGTACAAAAACATATTTTTAAAAGGCATTCATGCATGAACGAAGCATGTGGATAAAATAAATGCCACTGCAAATGTTTTCATGCCTGCATATGTACATGAACGTGCAGAAAGAATGGCAGAAGGGACGCCAGCGCAAACAGAAGCACAGTTCCAACAAAGCTCAGTAAGAAGGGGAAGTGAAAGATTTGGGTACACTGACGGTACCAGACAGACCCGCACAGCGACTGCGCCGAGACAGGCCTGGTAAGGTCTGGCTCCATGTCAGCGTGCAGGGAGACAGATTTAGTGTGATGCTTCTGAGATGCTCAAATCAGAAGCCAGATGACCCCACCCGCCACCCCCCACCTCCAATTCTCTCGAGTCCCTCCTCACACTCTGTTACACATTTGGGCAGAAAGGCGTCAGATGGTGATTAAAACACCAGGATCCTTTTTTAAACCCACAGCTGCTTTGTTCTGGACTTGATACAACTTTGGCAGTGTAAACACTGGGCCATCATATCAAGTTTGTTGTCGCACAAAAAAAATGTTTCATATCAGTGTACAAAAATAGGAACTCATCACTGAAACCACCTTCAAACTGCCTTTCCAATTTGATGTTTAAAAAAAAAAAACAAACAAAAAAACAGGCTTGGCAGCATTATTTTACCAGCCATGCCTGACGTGAAAACATAAATGTAATAGGGTCGCAAAGCGGATGCAAGGACAGTTCTGCTTTAACAAAACTTCTACATGGACTCGAACAAAAAATTTAAAAAAAATCTACAAGAGGTTAAACAAACACAGGAAAGACAAGCAAATGCTAATCTAACTGCCGGCAATTATTTTGACCATGAAAAAAGTCGAACATATGTTGGCAATAAAGGTTAGCACTGAAATGGAAAGCAAAGCCTTGAACTATAGCTGCCGACCCTGGCCAGGTGAGGGACAGATGCCGGCTTCAAAAGGACAGCCACTGACGAGACAGGCGGACAGCAGCGCGGGCCTGACGTGCGGCGGAGCTACCTTTCCTCTGCTTCTTTGCCCTCCTAACGTTGCCGTGCGCTTTGGCGGGGCGGCCCGGTGGCTGCTGAGAGGGATGGACGCTTGTGAGGCGAACTCTGAATCCCGCCGCCGACATCAAAATGGAAGCCATGCCTGGAGAGGCCGTGCCAGCGGAGACATGCAGGGTGGGGGGTGGGGTGGGCAGAGGAGAAACCCAGGTGATGAATAATATGGAGCAACTTAAAAAAGGAACAATAACAAAACAGCAAGCAGGAGTTGGGGATGTGCAGCCAGGGGATGGAAAGTTCCTCACATGGATTCATTACCTGTCCCATTTACAGTCACAAGAGCCGCTCTAAAGATTATTTATGGAACCTGACCCAAATTAGCATTTTATTGTAACAAACTGCATAATTTCTATTTGCAAAACAAAAAAAGCCCTCAAGATGTCACAGAGAATTGCTGAAAATTCCTGCTCCTTCAGCTCATAAAACGCATCAAGCTAACAGCTCAGTGCTCAATTAGGCTTAAATCCACATCAAGAACAATCAACATCATCAAGGCAAAAATCAAAGGACGGCCCCACGGCAGGTCAGCGCCAGGCAGGCCGCTCCCGACGGCCCCACGGCAGGTCAGCGCCAGGCAGACCAGTTTCCAATAGCATTCCAGTAATTCAAAACGTGACATGCATGCATCCAGAAAGACCTCACAATAAACTGACATCTGACAAAAAAGAAAAAATTTATAGCAACAACCTGAATCACTTTACTGCATTAAATCTCAGTAAATCAGATTGTGTTTATTTCTATATGGCACATTTCACAACAAAGTCACTCCGTAGCACTTTACAGAAGATGTACATGGATCTGCATAGTAAGACAGTCCACACATGGAACATCTGGATCTTCTGCAAGTGAGAGGGAAACAAGCTGCAAACCAAAGTTAAAGAGCAACATCAAGGTGGCATAATTTTAAAAAGCCTAGAAACAGTCAAAGGAAAGCAAGGAAGCGACCCAAAAGATTAAAAAAAAAAAAAAAAAAAAAAAAACCCAGAGCAAATGCGATTTCATTAGAGGATTTAATCCCAGATTACGTAAATTCCTTTTAAAACTGTGAAGGCTATACTTCATAAATATAAAACTACAAAAGTTTCCACTATTTAAAATTTCTCAAAAAAAAAAAAAAAAAAAAAAAACTAGAATTGGAGCAATTTTGGAAATAATACAGATGTATGAAGGTGGGTATTTTATTATTAATTAGAAGCATTTAAAGCCTCATTTATTGACAAAATTAAACCACCAGACTGTTTGGCAAATACAAGTAACCATTCTGAATTAGGTTTAAGTACTGGTTGCACTGGGACAAAACATCACAGTGAGGTTTTATGGGCTAACAGAAGAATTAAGTACTTTGGCACAACGATATTTCAGTGGGGGGGAAAAAAAAACCAAATGAGAACACCTGGTTTGCTTATAGTAATGGAACAGCTACACAAGAAAAATATATAAATTTTTTGCAATCCCTGACACTATTTTCTTCCTGGCCTGTATAAAAATTAAAAATGCAACTGTGTGAGAAATGGAAATATATAAGTAAATGTTGATCAGTACAGTATAGCTGTGTGGAATCTTTTTTAGGTGGAGTGGAGGAGTTGGGACTTAGTGTGAAGGTCAGAGTATACCTGCCAGTGCTGAGCTCACGCTGGTGGACCCGTTCATCTGCACAGGCAGGGAAGGGACACTGAAGGTAGGAATATGAAGGGGGAGGGGGGAAACACACAATTAATCAAATGTTCAGAACACACACGTGCACTGTAAGCAAAACCCATGTCAATAAAGTACTGGGGACTGCACCACATTAAGGGGGTGGACACTTCTCAGTTTCCAGTTTAATCACCTGGAAACCACAATCAGCTCAACCTTAACTGAGCTTCTCATAGTTAGAAAGCAGCTGTCACTTAAACATACACACCTTTCAAAGGAAAGGTGGCATCTACAGTAAATCACATTAGCTGCACACTAACCTTGGTTTTTCTATCATTAATAAACAACCACCTTTAAGGTGAACACAGCACTACCAAATGAGTTGTTACACCATTGAGGCAGTGCAGACTGCCATTTTATCATCACTGAATGCTTCTGAACCAGGGGGCTTCACACACATTCGTTGTGCTATAAATACCTTTCATGCTCCTTTACTGTTTTTAACCAACACAGGGCTGAAAAACAATGAGAGCCTAAATCAGCACTTCCTCTTCGTTTTACACCGTCATTGTCCTTGTGCCATTTCTAACCTCTCTGCTTCCTGGGGCCTTTAGTTACATACAGAGCAGGATGAGACATCATAGGAATACCACACTCCAACAGAGGCAGAAAAAAGAAAAGAGAGAGGGGGGGGAAAAAAAAAAAAAAAAAAAAAAAACTCACCCTCCCACCATTTCTTTTTTTCCAGTTTGTTAAGTGCAACAGAATCTCTAATTCGCCACACACAGAGATGTGGAAATACAAACCACTCTATAACACAGCCAAGCAGTTTCTCAGAATGGCATGCTTCATATAAAACAGCTCTACTATAAAACAAATGTTCTTTTGTTTTCGTACATTATAGTTCAGTAATCTCAATTTTTGCTCCAGGTTAATTTTCTTGTCAGCCTGAAAAATGAATCTGGCTATATATGTTGACTTATGTTAAACAGAACATGATTTTTTTATAGCATCAAGAAATTTTTAAAGTATCACGAAAAATTATTCTTTTTAGAGAATGATGATATTTCATGATACTGTAAAAACTTTCCCCGCTTTCCTTTTCTGCCATATTGGTAAACCAATTCCTTGTGAAACACCATAGACGTGGAAATGAAAAGGTCACGAGAAAGGTTTGGTGAAAGGATTCTGTTTAATATACTTACATTTTCGCAAATGCAACTGGGCTAATTTTAAACAATTTTAAAATTTTGTCCTGCGGGGGAAATCTGACAGTACTATAAACCATAAAAATGCAGAAAACGTAACATAATGGGCGTAATGCTGATATAAGCCACTGGGAAAGACAGCACTTGGGAATTTTCTGCCCAAATCCACATTACACAATTTATTTTCACGCAGGCAAGGACCTTCATGTGGAAATTTAGGGGGAAATCAAATCAAAATGTGAAAGTAAGAGACTTGCTGGTCCCAACAACAGAACTGAACATTGGCGTAATATTATTAGCAGAACAGTCAGATAACTTTATAAATGTTACCACTAACAAAACCAGTGCCAGCAAATTAGCATCAAGTGCATAACTGCATACAAGTAATTTCAGAAGCTTAATAATGAAGATACTTAAGATTACTCACACCACACCCTGGGGTTAACACTTTAAACCAATTGGAATGAATGCAGATGCTCCATGGAAAGAACACTTTTCTAGTTACAAGATTATATTGTCATAGGATGAGATAAATTTTTTTTTAAAAAACACAGAACCTTGGCAGAAAGAAGGTTGATTACAACATTTCAGTTTTGTCTGAACAAGAGATCATGCCAAAACAACTGTCAAAAGTAACAGAAATAAAATGTTTGTAATAGTTTTAAACACCAATCAATTCCAAAAGTACAGAACAGCTGAGTAAAGAGATATGCCACTGTCTGAAACTAGAAAAATCCTTTTGAACACAGTTTTTACAGTGAAGTCATGTTTTGAGTCATTAGCATTGCAAAACATGTAACACTGAGTTTACAGCTACAGTTGGGTCAAGCAAGTGGGAGCTTTTCACTCCAAAAATACTGCAGTTCTTTTTTGAGACAACTGAGGGGGGGGGAGAAAAAGAAAATTATGTCTCATAAACCAGTCAAGAACATAATCATTTAATGTATCTAGTTGAAAACTGGGACACAGAGAAAAGAAAAAACGGTATAAAAAAAAGACAACGCACATTATTCTTTTTACACTCGATTCCCACGTTGTATTTAAAATGGGTTACTTTGCAAATCTCTGACAGCTGTACTATATTTCAAACCACAACTGAAAAAACAACATAATTCCAAAAACAGTATACACTAAGGTCTTCTCAAACTTGGGGCATGCGTTTCACAAACGTAATCCAATTAATAAATTAGGTCAAACATACTGAGATGTTTAAACAATTGGTTTCACCAATGGTGAAAGCATCCGCATCATGAACATTTAAATTTTTAATTTCAGCAACAAATTCAGCACACAAAACTACATCCACACCAGTAATTAACTTCTCTTATCAGCATAGACAGACTGATGAATTCAGCATTTTGTGAACTAAAACAATATATATTGAAAACCATAAAGAGTTCCACATTAAGTGTAACAAATTTGAATGGCATATGATCCTACCTCAGGTTGTTGACATTAGTAGAGTAGGATGGGCAGGGTCCAGAGCTGGCTGACGGGGACCAAGGCCCCCCCCATGCTGTGCCCCCGACAGAGAGAGGCCTCCGTGAGTAGGGCGAGTAGACAGAGGTAGGACCACCCCCAGGCGCCCGCACTGGGCCCTGTGTCCCAGGCCGACTCAACTGGCCCGCTGAGAAGGAGTGGCGTGACCTGCTTGGCATGGGCCCAGGACCGGTACTGCTGCCCCCGCCACCACCCAGGCACTGGTGGCAGGAGCACGCCGGGCCAGAATGGATTACCGAGCCAGGGCTCTGAGCAGCAACCGGGTATGGCTGTCCCGTGCACCTGCGCACCTGGCGCCGGTAGCCAGAGGCTTTATTCACCTGGGCCAGGGCCCTGAGGTCCACCATGTAATTGTAGCCATGGGGGCTGAGGTCCACTGTGGTCTGCCTTGCCTGGTAGCTGTGCTCCAGCAGAACTGAGGTGTGCGTCTCATAGGGCGTCCAGCCACCCTCATCATTGGCCCACTCCCAATATATTCCACTCCCCAAAGAGGAAGCCTGGGGTAACAAGCTTCTCCGTACAGACCGCATCTTTCCTGGGTGGGACAAGAAAATTATCAAGTTCACAACACTTCTAGCTAAATGCAAACCCATCACACCAATTTTGTTTATACTGCAGACTGTAAAATATGAAACCCATAACACAAAGTGATACTAAAAGCAGACGAAAAAAACTTCACACCACACAAACTCATTTTAAAATGTCCTACACCATGATGATAATACGGCCAATAAGAACAACGACAATAAAATACGATGGCTGTTCTAATGCAGCTGGGTGTTGCGATGTTGAAAGCCTGAATTTCCTTTTTCTTGATTTCCTGCCCATGCCATTGAGAGTACTGCGTGGTTCACTGTACTCCCCCTCAGAGTGTAATTCAGTATTTTCCGATACGGTGACACTTCTTTTGACACACCCTTTACCTACTTTTCAAGATAAAAACTGCCAGGCTTGTATTTGATGTCATATAAAACTAACACTCAGGAGAAACTGTAAATACCGAACATTTCAACAACCACAATAAGAAACACGATTACGACAATGCTTACAATATTTACACAACAAACATCTGCTATGCCTGGCCATCTTAACTCCAAACGACACGTGTTGTATAATATACAGTACAATTAAGATGAGTTACTTACCTGTGTCTTGTCGGAACTGCTTGAGACTTGGGATATCGATAATGTAAGGGGAAAGGCTGGGATCTATGTGGCCCAGGGAGATGCTGGTCGATGCGGGTCCCGCAGCCCTCTGCCCTCTCTGGTTTAACAGGCACCGCTCGATGTACGAGCTGACCTGGCCGCCATAGGGGCGCCAGCAGCCCCGGTCGTCCTGCCACTCCCACACAGCCACGGCGGGCTGCGGCGGCCCCGCTGAACCCGGGGACCACGGAGGCGGCGGGGCTCCTGTCCGAGAGCCGCCGTCACCCGGAGCAAAGCCCGAGGCGGCGGCCATTTCTGCCCTGCAGACTATTCGAGGTGGACGGTGGGCAGTAGCCGACGCACATCCGCGAAGTGGCGGACGTTAAGGCGCCACGCGCAGCGCAGCCATGTAAGCGTCCGTTAAAAAACCCGATTTTAACCGAAACTCACCCAGGCTAGTTAGCAGGCAGCCGCTGACGACCGACCGGTCGTTTTCTTTCTAAATAAATAACTCACCTCACCAACTTTGTATTTTTTTTAAGTCAGTTGTTTATAACCTATTTGTCATTCACGTATAACTGAACTGCCAGATTTGTTAACACATTCAGCAACGAAGCGTGGTACTAACCACGACAGCTAATTTGCTAGTTATGTAAACATGCTTAGTAAGTGTATATATATTAGAGTAGATCTGGAAAAGTGACGACGGAACAGCTACTAGTTAGTGACCATTAGCTACCGTAGTGACTGGCACGGTGATTTAAAAGAGCTAGCGCGAAATTTCAGCTCGAAACAAGAGAACTCTCACTAGCACAACTGCCCAAGCCTACTCAGCTAGCTATAACGCTGAATCGTTCCCAAAAAACAGCTGCTAATTATACAAGCTACAGCCAACGCATTAAATTAGTATTTATCCGTAAAGTCGTCAGTTTCAGATACGCTGACTTTGCCGTTACACACGAGTAACTACCACGGTTCGATGTCTGTAATTCTCCGAATTGGGAGAGCTGTGTTCCCCATAGCACTTTTTCTGTGGTCTCGGAATGTGCACTAGGCATGAACTGTACTACGGAACAGCCTTCAAAAAAATTAGCATTTCGCAAAGGCTTCTGGAATTTGTAGTCTAGACGGAGAGAGACCGTACTGAAGGTCACCGTATGCAGGTACAATATTTTCGTTTTGGAAATGCTGTGAAGGAACTCCCCTAGAAGAAAAAAAACACTGTTCTTTTCATCTCAGAAAAAATAGACGTTTGTAGCATGACGTCTGTTATTTCTTCTGTTGATATTAAAGAACACTACTAAATATTTTTTAAGATTATTATTACTGATTTGTCACGTCACATATTTATACATTAAAACCATAGTCTAATCTCAGATTTAATCATCAGATTTGTGGGATTGCATATGACCTGGTGTCTATTTGAGGCATCTTAGGTACACCCTGTGCAAGGTGACAACCCATTGTAGGGTGTACAAGCACACAGACACTATTGGAAATTTTCAATCCACTTAATCTGTGTATCTTTACACTGAGGGATAAAACTCTCATATGCAAAGCAAGAACTCCACGCACAGTGCTGAGTGCCATTTGTGCTCCAGACCCTGGAAATGTGAGGCAAAAGTGTCACACACTGAGCCACCCAAATGTTTGTTAAAACTCTCAATGTTGAATATTATCAAGGGCCTTTGCTACCTGGAGCGTTAAACGCAGTTATGGTTCAACTTTACAACTTCTGAAACCAACTTTTGAAAAGTTATATTTCATATAACAATGTACATTATTTTCTGAACAGTGTGTGTATATTTCTGTCACTGCTTCCACGTGTCCAAGGGCCTGTGACTGGCAGCAGAAATTAAAACACAATATCTAAACACAATAGTCTTTCAAGGGGACTAATATCTGTAACTGCAAACCTGTATATGAAAAAGACTAAGCAACAGTAACCTGCTTCATTTAGGTAATAACGGTAACATCCCTTTCAAACATCAAAAACATAACTTGCTGGCTTTGTAAAAAAATATACGCATGTTTATGAAAGGAAAGTAGTTTGTACCAGTGAAAACATAAAATGCCGTTGACAGGAAAGGAAAACCATGTTTTGCTACAGGATAAGACAAATCTCCTCATACCATTCAGCTGGGAAATGTTATTCAAGCCAATGCAGAAAGATAGCATGATTGTCACAGGCTAGTGCAGAGACAGTAATGATTATGGCCCCAGGTTTATCTACCAAACATCTTAACAATTACTTGATTGCCAGTTGTATAAAAGCTTTTATTTTACCTGCACTTTAAAAATAAATTTAAGCATTCTTGTCATCTGTGGGCAACCACATTACTTGGAATAATGCATTACTTGTCCATAGCATGTTTATTCAGCAAAAAGCATAAGAAGCTTTACTGTTATTACATACATATCACAGCAACATCTGTTCTCTGTATTTTGCCCATCCTGCTGCACACAGGGAGCTAGCATTAAGCAGCTTGCCCAGGGACACAGGTGGTGTCAGGTCTGGGATTGGAGCCAGGAGGCTTCTGGATCCCAGCCTCACATTCTACCATTGAGCCACCACACTACTGTTGGAGCAACCTCTTTGAATAAGCTGTTTGAACAAGCAAAATAGCGTTATATCCAAAACCTTTCTTGATAATTATTTCCCCTCAATTATCAACAAAACATCTTATATCTTGAGGTAATTTTCCCTAGCCCTCTTGTAAAACACGCAACAGTAACATAATTGTGCTTTTAGAGTCATGAATTCCGTTTTTTGAAAAACAGGTTTTCCTCCTACACTACCTCTAGGGGGTGACAACATTCATTGAACAAAGGTTCCTGTACAGCATTTTGATGGCATACATTTTAAATCCAGTTTTATAAACTTTTTTAAACAGGTGAACTTTAAATCACATTTTGAATCCACTGTTAATTTAACTCACACGAGCAAATTAAATGGTTACAGCCACTGTCAGCAGGCAAAGATTTATGTTGTGACTGCTTGTGAAACCACTGAAAGCAAAACCTAGCTTGTGTTTCACTTCTGTTCAATGATCCCATGATCCCTTAGTTTATTCTGTGTATCCAATGCATTCATTACAGTAACCACAAGTGAAGTAAATGGAAAAAATGCAAGGCAACATATTTTATTTCAAAGGCCTAAATGGCATTAAGGTACAGCATAGAAATACTGGTGAATTCAGAGAGACAGTCATTACAGGATAACACATACCATTCGGCTTTCATCAAATTACATTCATGTTGACTTTGTTTCCTTAATGTAACCACTTAGTTTGATATGGTACAAAAATAAGGGGGAAAAAAACATAGGGAATTGTAAAAATATATGTTTGTTTTCCTGGGATGAGACGTCCACTTAAATGAAAATGTTATAAATGCATTGTATACATGCACGCTGATATCTATATTCAGATGATAATAAATTCCCATAAATGTATTTATGTAATTTCAGAATGCATAATGCAACTGAAAATGTGGTGTCAAACTTGCTACAACATACAGGTGTTAAAGAAAAAGGTCTGGCAAGACACACTTTTCAGACATTTAATTCATTACTCGGCAGATTAAAAAAAAAAAAAACATCTTCTTTCATGTCCCTACAAACAATCACCCAATATCTTAAAATAAATAAATAAATAATCATATAGACAGATTTAATCACATGAAACCAAATCTTCACCAAGACACAGAATTTTCACTTGTCTCAGTTTTAAGCATCAGCAACACAAAACCACAGATTCTGATGTTGTACCCTTGAATTAAGAAGTAAAATCCGTGCCCTGAATTGCTCCAGTAAAATATCCAGCTGTATAAACAGTTAAAATTGTAAGCTGTTTCAGATAAAGCATAGGCTAAGGAATCAATAATAATTAACAATAATAATCAAAGGCTTTTGTGTCTGAAAAGTAATTGACCTACAAGGCCTGACCTTTTCCTCTGCAGCAGAGAAACACAGAAACCTCTCACGAGGATTCTAAGATAGTAAATAGTTATGCAGCAGTGAACAAAAAAAAGAAAGGGAGTATTTTTAAACAGTGTATAATATACCACACATTCAGCAGATTCTGTGCAGAAACAGAGGCCCATGACTGATGGAAAGTCTCTGTGAACGTGGGTATATTAACCACAGACCTAGTGTCTGACTTACTTTTTTTCCTGCACAGCAAAAGCAGCACTTATCCAGCAACGCCATTTTTGTCTATTTGTAATTTTTCCCTTTCTCATGCTGCTTATCCAGTCCAAAACTGTAGGTTCTTGGATGTTAACCCGGGCAGCACAGGGCACAAGGCAGGGTACACCTTGGATGAAGCACCAGCCCGACACAGGGTACTCACACACACAGCAACTCGGGGTAGTTCAGAATCGCCAGTTCGCCTTCTCTGCATCTTTGGATGGCAGGTGGAAGCAGGAGTACCACACAGTCATGGTAAGAATGTGTCCAATCCACACAAAGAGCCAAGGGCCACATTCATTTCCACTGCTTGAACGCACAAGGCAAAACTGCCACTCACCGACCCACCATGCTGCTATGTTAGTCATATCTAAAATCCACACTTACGGATTTCTCTAAACGCAAAGCGCTTAAGTACTTATCCCATACATTTTTCTCCTACACTTCATCATGACACGTGATTTTGTTGTAAATGCACTCTACTGTATATTGGAAGATGGTTTGCTTTTAAATACTGGATTGACATTCTACTCCCAGGTATCCATCTGCTTTGAGCAGACATTCATTTGGCCTGCAAGTATTTGGCTTTCCCAGGAACTGGAACATTCACACCACTGTAGTCCACCATGTACATAGGCCATTGCTGTTGGAAAAGAGGCAGACAGAGAGAGCACATTACATTTCCTGGTCTTAACTCTATTAAAACAAAAATACATACTGTTCACCTGGTACTGTCTTTCCAAGCACTGCCTTAGCTACTCACCATCACAGGTATTTGATTGGCTGACACCCCAGACTCCACCCCAGAAGGCGTTGATACATGAGGACTGTCAGGAACCCTTTTGCGTTTCCGCCGATTACTGGAACCTTCCTTCACTGTAGACAAATTGAAATGTATTGTGGTATTAAATCAGACCCCAAACACCTACATGACATTTCCGAATCAAGCTTTTAGACATTTATTCATATGTTGCTGTGACTATATTGTCCCTGCAAAAAAAAAAAACGTAAATGTAAATAACTTTAAATAATAAACGTAAATATCAATCTCACCTGTATTACATGTTTGGGTGCAAATTTCTGCAAAAGGCCTGTGGGAAATACAATTTTTTTCCATTCATTGAAAACCAAGAGCCAATTACAACAGACTCCAACAGAATTAATGTTCTTATTATTTATGGACATGGATCATGGAAATCATACAATGTCCAGGTCCAAAGTTATGGTAACATAATCACTCACTGTAACTGGCTCTTTATGTTGATGGTAATTTCATCCCGGGCCTGAAGAATTTTCTCCAAGCGGGAAATGTCATAAGTGTTGGGATTGCGGAAAGGAATATCATCTGGAAGTCCAGAAACTTCCACAGAGTCCGGACTGGCACGGATCAGTTTATACGGCACCAGGACAGAGCGGTCCAAGCCAAGAGCTTCTCCTGGAGACAGAAATATTCTCAGATGTGCTGCACAGACCACCAATAAATGCAGACACACACACACTTCTTTCTTATCTGACCATTAAGGGCCATCTCTAAGCAAACTGAAATTTATTTATTTATTCATTTGAGAAGAGAGCAGAGATCAATCGACTGACCGTATTTCCTGTTGAAGAGCTCTTTGACTTGTTCCCGCAATATCACTTTGTCACCCATGCGACTGACTTCTTCCTCGTCTGACATTAACAGAAACAAACAAAACAGGCAGTCAATAGCGAACACAACCGACCCTTCGTTTTCCCCTTTGTCTTGACAAGGAAATGGCTGTTGCATGTCACATGTCTTAAACTGAATACATCAACCACACAGAAGTCTACAACCAGCCTGTTCTCTACTCACCACTGATTGACGCATAGGCCTTCTTCAGTAAAGTTATCCTCCGAGGTGCTGGGAATAATACACCAGATGTGCGCCATCAGTCTTCATAATTACAGCATATCAAACAATCTATGTGTAACATTCTAAATGGTATGACTGCCATACATACAATGCACACAAAATGCAGTTCCTATATAGCAATCCCATTATTAAATTCGTCCTGAAAAGCCCCTCATAAATTGAAAACACAAATATTTTAAATTGGAAAAAATGTCATCAGCCCATCCAAAACCCACAAAAACACTTTCCCAAATATCACTAATTTATTGTAAATCTCCTATAAAATGATCAATACACGCCTTCACCATGACATGTAACAATTCTAAAAAAAATGACCTAATTGTCAAACATTGAATGATTTCATTCCACACATGTTCCGTCACATTTTCTTATATCCATTTCCCAGCGAGAAACATGAAATTTATTTTTAAATGACAGACGCAAAGAATTTATTCAATTCAATTTATTTTTATATAGCGCGTTTCGCAACAATGTGCCTCAAAGCGCTTTATGTTAAACAAGGGAATTCACTATAAAGAACAGTAACTGTACTCTACTCACTGATAAAAAAAATACATGTAGGAATTTGGTATGCAAATCTAAATTATGGTATAACTCACAAAACATTATGGCGAAAAACATCAATTGAGGACTGGCTTAATATCTGTTTGAATAAATGTTTTGCTTACCTGGTTTGGGGATTAGCCCTTGGAAAGGTCTGAAAAGGTAAACCACCAATTAGAGACTTTGTGCATGTACAGAAGTCAACTGATCTCCAAAGACGGCACTTAACATATTTGTAGCCCACACTGACAAACATACTGTTCAAGTAAGACATGTCATATACAGGAAGTCTGCACCTGGTGATGGTGAAGCAGATCTTGTCAGCCACAGCAAGAATCCGTTCCAGGTTCTGGGAACCGAAGGTGCAGGGCTTCCTGAAGGGGATTCCAGGGGGTAGACCTTCGATGATCACTGAGCCAGGGTTACTTTTAATCCTCTTGTAGGGCACCTGCACAGGGTACTTAATACCAAGTGCCTCGCCGTACTTCCTGTTAAACAGGTCTTGAACCTGCTCTCGGAGCGTGTTGGCCAGGTCGATTCTGGACAGTTTGGCCTCCAAGCTGTCTGTAACCAAAACCAAAGCACTATTTTCAGGCAATAGATTAAGTACCCCAAAAATCATCTGGCAAGTACAAAATTAGACTGTTTTATTCCAACTTTTACGTGACAGTTTCTCTGCAAATGCACTCTGGAATATGTCATATTACACAACTCATTTAATCCACAGGGATACCCAAAGCATTCAAAGACTGATAACTGACACGTTTCTGAAAGTAAGCCTGTTAATTTCTGAAATTTACACACTCTACACCCCCACTAGCTGTTTCTCTTACCTGTGTATCCTGGTCTTTTTGCTGCCGACCCACAGTCTTCCAGCACAGTATCTTTGGAATCCAAGTCTGGTGATGCAGACAGAAGTCACTCTTACACTCAATTCTTCATCAGTGGTTTTTTGCAGAAGCACATTCATGCAATTACTTGTAACGGACAGTGCCTCAGATAATGGGTGGTATCAATCTAAATACCAAATTTTCATTGTACCTAATATATATATTAGGGGGGGGGGGGGCACAGCCTGAGCAGGATGCTGCACTGACTCGTTCAACCCACTGCAGCACCACGGATGTTGTCTTCACCCAAGATCAACCTACAGAGATCTACACCTAGACCTGGCACATGGATGGACTTCCTGCTGACATGTAAAGCCAAATAGTCCTTCATGTTTATTCTGACTTGTGCAATGGTAGCATGCCCACAGAGCTGCTGTTGCCTGTCTTCAAATTTAGTTCTATGATTCTTGTTCAAGTTTGTTTTAACGTGCCTTGCGATATGATCCAAAAGGTGTCACATGCAGGCAAGAAAGGGTAAAGTTTAATAGTAAAAGGTGCAAGGAAACAAATCACAAAGGAGCAAAACCAAGAAACCATAAAACAGAAGCCCTAAACCACAAAACACAAGGCTAAGGCAACAATCGCAGTGATCAGCTCAGAAGTGAACTAGGACTGAGCACAAGATCCCAGGAAGACTTAATAGGGCTGCTAGTCTGCTCCTGAGGAGCCCCTGCTGAGCCAGGACTGGCTACAACTGGCTACAACTGGCTACAATCACTGTTGGGTGGAACACCGTCAGATAACACTGTTGTGAAAGGCACTGTATAAAAGTAAATTCAACTGAACTGATGATTTAAAAGTAAAAAGTTTTTTAAAAAGAACTATGTTGGCCCACCTGGATTAGCTGTTGAAGTGGGAGGGACTTCCTGTTTGACTGGATCTGTTAACAGTTCTGGTCTGTAAACAAAAGAAATTTCATTTTAATGTGAACATTTCAATAATGAGAACTGTAGTGGGTGACACAGGGGCTAGAAGGACCCTGGTACAGCAGCCACTAAAGTAGGCATGCATTGTAACACGCCTGACTGGCCTTAAATCTGAACTACACAGAGGGAAAACAATGTCAGATGCAATGCAGACTCGCTCATTTGTTCCACCCACGAAAGCACAGAATACGGCGGTATGCAGACACTCGCCTCTTGATGACAAAGCGAATTTGACAGCCGGCTGCCAGGATCTTCCTCAGTTTAGCTGCTCCAAAGCAACTCGGCCGACGAAACGACACTCCTTCCGGGAGGCCAACAACGCACAGGTCTTCTGGGTACATCTGAAACTTGGAATATGGCACCCTTGCGGGTTCACTGAGGCCTAACGCTTCAGCTGTGGAGAAGAAAGAGAGAGATGGAAGAGAGAGAAGAGAGAGAAGATAAATAGTGGGGAAGGGGGGGGAGAGAGAGAGAGAGAGAGAGAGAGAGAGAGAGAGAGAGAGAGAGAGAGAGAGAGAGAGAGTGAGAGTGGGAGGGAGAGATGTAATCTTAAGGTAAATAATTATGAAGATGCTAGAGTTGCCTGATGGATCCGTACAGTTCAGTGGATACCTTACACTTGGTACCCTGGTGTGCGCTAACTTACTGTACTTTGAATTAAACAGACTCTCCACTTGCTTTCGAAGACAGAGGATCATTTCTCCAAGGTCCTCTGAAAGAAAAGTCAACATGGAGCAGTGGGTTTTCCAGAACTAGGAACTGATGAAACAGAAAATGTCCACAAAAATGAATAATACAAGTGTGCATTACACTGGAACATAACTATGTGACAGGTGTCCACGTTTTACCTTCAGGAGCCCTTTTAGACAGACTGGGAGACGACTTTGGTGATGACGCCTCAGCTGAAAAGAAGTCACACTAGTTAGGTACAATGAACAGTTTGGTAATGTCATGAATATTCTTTACAGTTTTCAATATCAGTCGATTTGAGTTTATTGCAAAATGAGCTTTCTTCAGTCTACTAGTTGCATTGCAACATGTCTGAACTTACCAGTAATTCCACGACAGCAAATTATGAAAAAATAACTACAAAGTAATACAGCACTAAAAGGTGGTTAATAGGAACACTTGAATATACAGACTCTTCAAACATAGATCTAGATCGTCATGTTTTGAGCTGAATGTTCTGAACTACAAACAGTAAAAAAACTGGGAAATAAATTGTGATTGAAATTTAAGATTGAGACTATCTGGTAAATACAATGAATTTCAAGATGTGTCATTTCTTCAAGATGTTTTTATCCACTGTAAAAATTATCATCCAATCAAAGTTGAAGTTATGCAAGTATAAATTCATCCCTTATATGGCCTGCTCCTTTCAGAACATAACTTTCAACGCTAAAATTTAACTTTTATCAAAAATTTGTAGGAGATACTCAAGTGTTCTTATCACCTCAAGGTTTTGGTCTACATGTCCAATCTCCAAAAGAGGGACATAGGTTTGGATCTATGGGTTGAGGGAAAGACTTCCATGGGCTAACCTACTAGATGATCGTACAGGGATCTAATAAACACTGAATGAACGGTGCAAAAGGAGTTCAAGATCACCAATCTGTTTTGGGGTTAAAATATATAGAAATTTAAACTTGTTTTTATAATGGGCAATGTGTCTGACACATGTTCTAACTACTGTAAACTCCAAACAGGCAGAATGTACTGCATCAGCAATGTAATTCCAAAAATGGGGTGAGAAAATGGCTGAACCGTATTATCTTCATCTTGAGATTTGGATGTATAAATGTAGATTTGTCTTTGAAATGCTTTCAGATAAAAAATAAAGTTTGTGTAATCAGAATATTTGTAGCCTAAAAAATGATGATGAGAACGGCAAGGCAGGGCCTCATGGGTGACTAAATAAGTATAGCAACTTTAAAGGCACATTTTAAATGTCTGGTGTGATTTAAATAAGTGAGATTTTTTTCCCCCCTTTTCAAGTTTTAGAGAAGTAGGCTTGACTGTAAAGCGATATTTTAATGCAAGGTGTCAATCTCAGGTCGTAGAAAGCAAGGGTCCATCAGTTTTTACCTCCACATCCTCAGCTTGCACAGTTGTAAAGCTGACCAAGCAAGGCAAGCGATGCTTAGTAAGCAAAGGCTTCAAAGACCGCCATAGTCAAAAGATCGTTTAAGTAAGAATACCTTTACAGGAAAGAAACTAGCAAACTACCTACAAATGTCTAAGTAAATTTTTAAAAAACCGTTTATTATGTTCGGAGGCAGCAGAGAATGGGGTAACGGAGTAAAGACTGATGGAGTTTCGCCAGACTGAGCAGGTCACTGATGAACAGAGGTGTGCATCCTGGGTGTGAAACAGGGGGTGGGGGGCACTAGTGACTCTTGAGAGGCCGGAGGGGTGAGGGAGCAGGGAAGGAGGGAGCAGGAAGAACGTCTGCGAAAAGAGCTCGTACGTGTTTCCGGCAATCGGTCTCCCTAACAGAGGGAGTGATACTGCTGCTGGACCCTGGGTGGCGCTGTGTCCTGGCGCGGCAGCGGGAAGGCGGGGCAGCGGTTACCTGCGAGGTGCTCCGGGGGCCGGCGGACATCGGGGGTTGCGCTGTCGCTCAGAGACTCGCTCGCCTCTTCTGCAGAGACACTGGCGTCTGGGAAATAAGAACCAAAACGTTGCTGAGTTTGACCAGAAGCCTCCGAGCAGAGCACGGCAGCAGTCTGTATGTACACATGCAGTTATGGAGTTACATGTAAATACAGCAGATCATACATTCAACATAATACCTTAATGTAAATACTGAAGATATTTCTTGTCATGATACACATTCTTACATCCTTAAATATCTATATTTTTATTAGCATTTTATTTATGCACATTTAAAACGCTGATGTTCGGTGTCTGATTTGTAACGTTTTGTGTGGCGCTGTCATGAAAATGAAGTCTGCCAGTGATTCACTGCCCTAGCACAAGTGCTGCATTTTTAATGGGACCTCCACAGGACCTGGGCACACTTTGTAATTCTGGTATCGGGCCGAGTGTGTGAAGGAAGCACTGGCAAAAACCTTCTCACCTGGTACCGTGACCTGGATGATTTCCCCATCCGGTGGCTCAGTTTTAATCTTCTTCATGGGGACACAGTCTGCAGATGGGCCTTGAGAGAGACGCACATGAAAGAATGTTTGAAGGTGTGAAGCTTTAAACATGTACCGTATTTCTCCTAATTAACGCACCCGAGCCACGCAAGCATTAGAGCGGGTACGTTAATTAGGAGAAATACAGTATGCACACGGTTCACAATAAAAGGGCAAGGATTAACCAACAGGCACTAACTGACCTGCTTCACAGTCTACCAAGGGGCTTACGCAGGAGCTGGTGGACCTGAAAAAGGACCATTTAAAAACAAACTCATCCTAAAAGCAATTCATTGTCAAAAGCGAATATGTTAAGCACGTTAGTAAGAGACATGCTAAAAGTAGCTACTTACAACAAAAACAGGCTAGGCATTGATGCACATGCTTCCACAGAAGTGTGTGAAATAAGAGCGTTTCTCTGTCCTTCACCCTGATGTCTTACCTGCTGCTGAGGGCATTGCCTGCAGCTTCTGAAGCAGGCACCTGGACCCTGAGCGTCTCCTGGAAACTGTCTTCTGACGGAGAGCCTGTCTCCTGCTTGTTCTCCTCTTTGCATGTCTTACCAGCAGCTGAAATACACACGGTAAGGCTGAGAGCGGCTGATGGCCACACAAGATGTTCTCACGATAAAAATTCTCCAAGAACGGTAGTTATTTAATTAGGCAAGAGAACCACAATGACAGAATAATAATTACCTGTAAAAATCCTTTCATCAAACATTCTGCAACAGTGGAAAAGAGCCATTAGTTCAAGTGAAGGACATGAAATTGCCCAGGATAGGAAAAAGTCATTCATCTGAACAGAACAAGAACTTTATAGATCTGGGCCCAATGTTCAACAGCAACAATGGCAAGTCTAAACGCACTGACACTGACATCGTCCAATCACTGATCTTCCTTGCTGGGTAATTGCACAGAATGGGTTAAATTGCCTTAGTTGTCTTTATAATGAACAGTTAGGAGAAGAAAGTGGAGAACATCAATCAGAGGCAACAACTGCAGTGACAACAAATACCAACACTTTGAGTGAACCATCTGAGAAGGTCACCTTGCATCACTTTATGGTCATATGGGGGGAAAAAAATGAAAATGTGAAATGAAAACTTAATTTTTTGCATATTTACCTTTTATTCACATACACCACAGTTGTCTCCAGCACTAGAGAGCCGTTGTAACATGAGAACAACGGAAAACACCCTCTTACTCATACTTCACTAACTAATGAAAGCGTTCTATGGCCCTTGTTTTCAATTAGCTTCTTTGTTGTGCAGATCAGATTATGTCCTGAATTATCTTTAAGCCTATAATTCAGGAAGCATCTGGCTGGCACATATTTACATGTCTAGTGGAACATGGTTAAAACTGAAACTTGATATTGGCGCGTCACTGCCACGCGTCTGGACGCTCCCGCAGTCCCCCAGAGGGGAAGCCCAATGCCGACTCACCGTCTGACCACGAAGCGGACTCTGTGTCGCTCCTCCAGAATGCGTTTCAGCTTGGGAACGCCGTAGGTGCAGGGTCTCTTAAAGGGGATCTTGTCCGGGATTCCTATGATTTCCACCGCCTCTGGATCGCACGCAATTTTCCGATAGGGCACAGGAACCATGTGGTCCAAACCCAGAGCCTCAGCTGACATTAACAAAAGACAAAATGAAGGAAACCAAAGCAAAAAAAAAGCAGAACAATAACAAAATAACATAAAAATGAGTCAATCAAAAAAATAAATATTTAATTACAATTTCCATTTTACTCAATAATAATAATAATAATACAGTCTTAGCACAGTTGGCATGTGCGATGTCACACGTGGCTCACCGTAGCGACTGTTGAACAGTATCTGAACACATTCCCGCAGTGTGTTGATATCTTCCGTTTCCCGAATAAACGCATCCCACTTCTCTGTCGCCACATAAATACAGAATAAGCCATTAACCCACACCCTGCCTGCCCAACATCATGACAGATGCCTTCTAAAACCTATCTCCCAGAGAAACTCTTAAACTTCTACATTTTCCAGTAAACTCAACAAACATCGATGTCGAGGATTCCCAGGCTCAAAGCAGGCAGCACACATCACACCCATCAGCAACACCCTCTCAACTGTGCTTCACAGAGCTCCAGTCATTCGGTGCTCTGCTGTAACTAAGCAAAAACCAAACCCTCACACAACGCAACTATTCTGATTGTCTGGATACTCAAAAAATTAATTAATTTGCTAAGTGTATTCAAGCAGTAAAAACGCAAAACAGGAATGCACGATATGGAGCTTTGTTTTTTCATTTCTGTAATTACTGGGATTAATTTAGGTTTACCCCCAATTACCTACAGACTCCACTATCTGACTATGCTAGGTAAAACACTGTGGACCAAAGGGGATTAATCTCATTCCAAAATACCAGGTATTTTTCTATACATAATTTCAGCCTGTAGTCAAGCTGCCTCTCCAGACTGACTGCTATGAGGCAAAAGGATTAATAGTTACAAAAAAATTACCTGTAATGATCATCTTTATATTCAGTATAACAGAACAAATTCAATGGGTAGACATACCTGCCAAGAATACTTACCAGCTACAGAAGCGTAATGCTTCATTGTAACTGAAATAAAATGACAGAGTGGCTCTGCAGCCAACTGCACGTACTGTTAGTCTCTAGCAAGTACTCTGCCTTTACATTCTCATCAATATTCAGAAAAGGTTATTCTTACACTCCTGTCTTGTAACTGAAATTTGTGTACACAGGACAGAACAAACAGGAAACAGAAAAAAAATGTTGCCATCCAGCTAGTGTGCTGCTTGTAAAATGCCTTCTGTCACTACAAATGAAATCATTTACAGCTCTAGTTATTCAGGCGTCCTCATCTGTTGACACTGACACGATGCCCATTAATGTGCCACAAATCATTAACAGCGTCCATCGATCAAATCATCCAACAGCTTACATCTGATGCACGTTTCGAGCTTAAATCGTCCCCTTTAAACCAAATGTGAAAAAAGAAGATTTTGCACCACAGAAACGTTTTTGCACGTTTTCACTTTATCGTTGTTATAAAATGAAAGCACTGTAATTAGTTCACATTTGGCTTCCAGGGGACTGCCACAGTTTAACTCTTGGGACTAACGTTTAGCAACTGACGTCAAACAGCGACCTCTGCCAACAAGTAAACTCCGACCCCGGGAAATCATACACCCACCTGATTTCTCATGCACAATGGAGAACAGCAGCCTCTTGGACACATGTAGCCCTGGGGGGTTCTGTCCCATGTCGGCTGGCACCCCCAGCCTATCACCTAGGAGGAAGGGGAAGAACCAGGTGACATACCATATACACAACAGCTTTGGGAGCAAAACCACTTTCGTGCCCCCTGCTCGACACAGACTGTCCTGAAATTATTCAGATGTGCTCCTAGGGTTGGCACACTTGCACATGCTGACATAACAGATCTTCTCAGGAGAAGCCATCACTCATGGTGCATGCTGCTGACTTGCTTCGATAAACAAAACCATTCAAAGATAAAATTACACAAGGCACTTCTCCCTGCAAGACATTTCACAGATCCTGTTCTCCTCCCTCCATTTTGACCTGTCTAGTTCTCACTATGTTGTTACAAGAAGGTCCTTTACCATTATGTAAAAATCCAGTGAGAAACAAAATTAATGACTAAGTCAAATTTTGTGAAACTGTGCCCACCCACAGAGGAATATTATAAAATTTTCAGATGTAATTAAAGCTAAAGGAATTCTGGGACCAAGGTCTTCTGAACAGGAAATTATTGAAGACCAACTTGCTCTATTTTAATGGAAAAGCAACTGTTCCTAAACCTATCAATAGAAAACAAAGTAAAGGAACAACAGGGTGATGTACTTCACATGAGAGATGGTCTTTGTGCTTGCCGGGAACGTGCTGTACCGTTATCGGCGCAGTCCTTCGCAGGCACCGATTTCTCAGCTGCAGACACCCACATGGTAGAGCGGTCTTTGCCAACACTGTGCAGGGAGGTCGGCTTCAGCTCCACTTTGCCCTCGGCGTGGCCTGATGACGCCATTGGCATACCGTACAGGAAGCTGGACAGCATGGAGCTGCCGCTCGGTGCCTCCTGTCCTGCCACCTTTACTGGCACATGGTTGACGAGAGTTTTGGCGCCAGAAGAATTGTGGCTGACTTCAGGGCAAGACTTGACATCTCGGGAAGCGTCCTCCACAGACCTGGAAAAGCAGCTTCTTTATAACCTAGGTCATGACATACAAAATTCATGCCTACTTATCCTTTTCAATAGCTTTTGTAAAACACAGGAGGTGACTGAATGAGCACTTCATCCACTCTCTTGAAATTAACAGACAAAATGGACTGAATTAAATCTCAGCAAAACATCTTACGGAATGGCTTTAAAGCAGCGAGATCAAAAGGTGTAACATGACGTAATAAAAGCTGAAACACACCTTTTGACTGTAAAACGAATGCGGTTGCTGTGTTCCAAGATCTTCATCAAGGTCTTGGAGTCGTACTCAGCGGGCTTCCTTAAGGAGATGCCGTCAGGCAGGCCGTGGACTGCCACCACGCTGGGGTCCTTCAGGATGAGGTCATAAGGCACAGGAACCAGGCTGCTCTTCCCAGCAGCCTCACCTATCAATTATAACACAGAAAGCCCACGTTCAGTTTTGATGGATCATTTCAAATTAAACTGACGAGATGTAACCTCTCAAGCATTTCATCCTCTTCAGAAGTTTCATACTTATTAAGCAGCACAGATTTCAATAACGTATTTCAGAATTACAAACAAGACATTTGAAAATGAGCGTTCTCACTCATTTTGCAAACTGATTTAAGGACGTTGTGTTTATCCACACACTGTGCGACACCTCTGAACGCGCTTGCATGTTTTTATTCTGTGTGCCCCAGTTTGACCCAGTGGTCTACAGCTGTGTAATTCAGGGGAGCAGATGCCCCTACATTGTCCTGCAGTATAAATATATGTATGGTACTGCTAACTAGAGCTCGGTCCAGAGTATACTCTGGTTTGTACCCTAATTCTCCAGGTTCTCTGAGACCTTTGATTAGATAATCAGTTCTAAATAATAAATGATTCACTGAGGACAAACACACATGGATGATAAAAAGTTAAGTTCACATGCACTGTTTAATCATTGTCATAAGTCCAAAAAAGAACTTCACGCACGCATCAGACAAAATGGCTAAACTGATCAGAGATCATCTCACTGTAAAGCACACTGAAGACCTCCTCCACCATCTTCCTCAGGATGAAAATGTTGGAGTGAGACTCCACAGAGGCCCGCTGCACCCCGTGCCCGGCCTCTTTGGCGGCCTTGGCAGCGTCGCTCTCCTGGGCTTTGGCATGGGCGTTCACTGAGGTCAGTGTCTGCAGACATGGCACTCCTGAGGTAAACAAAACTGTCAGAGCTGTGTGCTCCAAACTCCATCGTCCGAAAGCTTCTCTCCACTCTGCACAAAAGGCACCGTCTACAAAAATGTGTTCAAATTTCCTACATTGGTTTAGTTTTGCAATTCTATGTGCACAAAATCCTAACTAATATGAACTATGAAAACCAAGTGTTTCATACTCTAAAACGTGACTGCAGCTGCAAATTAAAAACCGGAAAGCAGTACCAGTATTTACACCCAATTACCCTAAGCAGGAAATATGTGCACTTCCTCTACTTTATTAACTATTTCCTACATTATTTGTAATAGGCAATGAAGATTGACTAACTGCAAAACTTGTGAAAGTCAGTCTGTATTTCCTTCCTGGAGTTGAGGAAGACCCTGCCCTTCTCTGTTCCCACGGCGATCACACTGTCCTCGTGGACTGTAACACACGCCACCTCAGCGTTCAGCTTGGACATGGCCGTGCACTGAAAGAGGCAGTTCGAAAAACAGCTCAATGTCCAAGAATAAAGGCCCACGCCTTTTATTACACATACAGGACCATAAATAAAGGAAACCAGCAACCACAAACATAGCTGCAATACCAAAAAACCTAAAATAGACTAACTCAAGCCAGACTTCTGCGAACTATTTTTGGAACTGGAAATGTTTTAGTAGCACTGTTCTACGCATCAAATTATCCTCATACAGCTAATATGGAAGAATTCTTTACTGTCACCGAGCCGTCTCTGGCTTGCAAACTGCTTACTGGTTCCATGTGGTTGCCTGAGCACACAGACAGAAGCTATGATTGTTACCACTGAGTCCAGGGCAGACACAAGGCTGGTGAGAATCTCCTGTCTGGCGGAGACCTGGGGAACCCGCAGGTCACCGCGGGAGTTGGAGCGCATTCCATCGCACCCTGGCTTCCGCGTGTGCGCCATCACCCCCTAGGGACAGAAAGCAGCCGTGAAAGCACACCACACTTTCTCCTACACACACACACACACACACACACACACACACACACACACTGAGTGCAGGACTGCTGCTAGCCGGATGGATGGTTCTTCATTGCCCGATAAGATAAAACGGCAATACTCTGGTCAGGGATTCAGCTTGTGTGACCTGAGTTACGTTTAAGCCTCAAACTGTTTATTACGAGGCTTTCCAGTAAAGAAAAACACATTTTGACAAAGTTCATCACATTTCAAAAAGCACAAATGTTATGTCCTGGACATGCTAAATGCAGGAAATAATGTGAGAACATTTTCGCAATTTAGGGTTAATGTACTAATGTTCTGTAACTAATTACATGCCAATGTCCTTTAATTCATTACACATTAACAATACATTTTGTTTTTTGAGAAACTGGATCGATGACATCACCATAGCATTCCACAAACTATTACAAACTCACTATATTTAAATAAATATATAAAAGACTATGGATGTATTGGTATATTGTGGCATGATGAATTGCAATCCATGAAACATTTCCCATGTTGAGTTTCTCTAACATGAAAAAATTATTAATGTTACGTATGCAACTGGCTTGCTATGTCTGTGATACTGGAGTAGAGGCAAAGATTAATGTGATTATGAGGCATTCATAGTACAAGTCAGAGCTTGTATATCATACACTAGTTCAGTTCAAATAATCTATTACACATGTGAAATACAGCTAATTATGCAAATTTGTGAACCAATTCAAATTGACTCACAGTCTAAATTTCTTCATCTATAATTTGATCTGTATAGAATTGGCCTAAAGACCTGAAACCTATCAGAACCCTCTTACTATTGTCCTAAATCTGAAATGAGAATAACAAGAAAACATTTGCCCCTGGACCTTCTACAATCGCCATGTCAATTAAGCATTTATTGTAACAATCTCTATATGACACCTTCTACTGGTTTGTTTTTCACTGTATGTCCACCTAAAACACAATACATGTAGTCTATATTAAATAGTTTGTATTAAACTACAGTTAGAATGTATAGCTCAAAAAAAATGAAAAAAGAAAGAAAAAAAAAGCATTAAAAAAATCGCAATCCTAATTCCTGGCCCCTCATGTTCTCATGGCAACCACAATCGGTCTCCTTGGAAACTAATCTCGAGGCATTTGAACAATGCAGTCCCGGCCTTTAATCTCTCCAGACACTGGGAGTCATTATCCCAGCCTCCGGGCAGCCCAAACCACAGGCTGCACATGGAGGGGAGAGAGGCAGGCCCAGCTGTACCGCGTCCTCACTCATTCAGTTTGAACTCCAGGCATATTCCACAACGTAAACCCCCCCTTCCCCCCTGACAAGTACAGCGCAGAAACACGCATCCTGTTTTCATTACCTCTCTGTGGCAAGAAAATAACAACTGAAGTAACTATTTTGGAACTGTATGCTTTTGTTATCTGAAGTCATACATTAATGCTCAAGTGACACACTGGCATTGGTCTATCAGTTTTCAGTCATGCTATGTTGACACTTGCCAAAAAAAACCAATATTCTTACCAGTAGATTAAGTCAATGGGATAACATAAAAAGGCGGGTTAGTACTAATATGCACTCGGGTGACATTTTGTAAATAGAAAGTGTAGAAAGGGCCATGCAGAATCAACACAAGCACAATTCAAAGTTAATCTAATTTCTGCAGAACAGCTGATAAGAATTAACAACAAACAAACATGGGACGAAGCACTAAAGGGAACGACGATAAATAATTCAAAACTGAGCAAAATATCTGAAAAATTAGTTAGAATGCATGCCCTGAAAAGTACAGACTGGAGCAGCGGTGTATGCGCATATTGCAGAACTGCAGCAGTGACACGGCATGTCTGCCCTAGTAACATTTCTGCAGGGAGTGCTCTGTACAGTTCTGGGCTGCTTTTTGAAACACACATGAAGGACTATGATTTAACATTCCTGAATGGTGTGAAAACAATCCTTTATAAAAATTTCAAAGGTAGATAAAAAAAACGGACAGCAACTTTGAACTTTTCAACTACACAGCTGCGTGGATGCATACTCAAAACGTAGCCAAGCTTTCTGTTGACAGCTTTTCCTTCAGATCACCAAAAACAGCCACAACAAATTATATGCATATACAGTCAAACATAAACCTGACATCCACATGTAAATCTTTAGAAAGCACCACAAATGCTTTGATAACGACACCCAAACCTATTCTGCTTCCTCCTGTGAAAAACATCTTTGCCTTATTTGTGCCAGGTTTTCATTGGATGCAAAGGTGTCGATCCTTAATTGTTGAGTTATCCCCCATATGGTGTTTACAGATATTACTGTGACCTCAAAGAGGGTATCATTGCCTTCTGAGCGGTTTTCCCTCTAAGAAGCTTGAGGCGACGGCTGCCGCCAACACACAGTACTTGTTCTGCTAATACCTTCTGCAACAGACCAGGTGAAAGGCCCGTTAAGTAGCACCGCTCTGTCTAAATTATTCAGGTCAATGCCGATCATTGACTTTTAATTGCCTTTAACCACCTGCACTCCAAATAAGGCTTACATGCTCTTCGCTGTCCTACTGTAACACGCCAATGTGTGCTGCATCGTGTACCATGAAATCTGCTAGCTCATTTCTCTCACTGTAACGCATAACACTCCATGCTCGTAGCACTTTCTAATAATCTGCGAGGCCAAGCACATCACTACTACAAAAAAGCTGTCTGACAGTGTGAAATATCTGCAACAACAATTCACTGCGCCTTTGTCCTTTAGTGTCAGACTACATCCTCCAGAGCCAAGATTTACACCACGTTTGCTACCTTAGTTTACCAGTAGGCCTATGATTATATAAATCTATAAATAACCTATTTGAAATAGTGCAACTACTCCACCCATAATGTCACTATATTGTCCCTGTGAATGGAATAATCCTTAAATGTCTGTAATTTCCAAATAACTTTCAGTACTTCTTTGCACTTTATTCTTTGACGGGCCAGTAATCATTTTGTCTCTATCTGAGTATAACGGCTAATTCAATACACATGAAAACAAAAATGTACGTACACACATAGACAATTTAACTGATATTTTTAGCAAGGTGAAAATTGCTTAACTCCATCCAATTATCGCAAATAATTTTATAACACGACGAATGTTAAATGGCACATGTTAAACACTGTTAATGTCAACAGTTAAATATTTATGTTTATGGGAGAAAATGAAAAGTGTTAAACTGGTAAAAATGCTCGGTTAGAGGACTGTGAGAGGTATAACCTTGCCTACAAGTGTATTAAAATTTTCATATCATACAAAATCGTAAAATATAAACAGATTTCTCAACAGTATATATTTACCAATTTCATTTACGCGAAGCCTTTTTCATTTATTAAATTACCGTTTAAAAAGAAACATCTGATGAAATTTTAACTCTTATAAGATGTCTACTTGGTTTTAAGTTTTCTGGCTCATATTTTCACAAGGCCTGAAGGTTATGAATTATATGTCCTTTGGCACAGATAAACCAAAGTGTCATGACTGGTGGTCACGTCCGTTTTTCTTTTGCAATTCCGTTTTATACACAATTTGGTAATTCTGGACGTGGATGACATTCATGTGATGACCGCTCATAATGTTCAGGTTTTGTTTTATCATCGTCCTCCGATTTGACACCCTGCAGCTAATTAAAAACGCGTGAACATCCCGCTTTTAAACGCGGCCAGATGTAGCAACAATTAATCCGGCATGTTAAAATGTAACAGTGACCTTCTCTGCTCAAACAAAGGGGTGTCCTCGGCTTCAATAACGCAAAACGTTACTTTGTCGGTGAACAATGAGCCGAAGTGACCACACCGCACGCCCACGAGTCCCCATGTCTGCATTTCAGGCACATAATAAGGCTGATGGCGAAATATAAAGCGACCGCGTACATTCACTTATGTTTTATATAATGGTTACTTCTCCAATAATCGCCCGAACAGAAGACTGGGGCAAAAGGAAACTATCTATTCTAATATCGCCAGCCTTGCAAAGGTTAACTAACGCCGCATTTTCTTGTACAAACCATTTCTACGATGTATACCCATCCCCTCCCCCAGAATTATAATCCATAATTTCACTATTTGTGTACCCTTCACAATGTCACGTGTTCTGTCGCAAAATTATCTAACATTAAATTTCTGATAGAAAGATTAAGCACGTATCATCCTTACCAAAATAATCGCTTTAATTTCCTTATACTGTCAATCCCGGAATACACGCAGGTTTATTCTCTATTTAATCCAATTGAAACTGTAAGGAGGATTTTCCCATCTAAGATATACCGTTAATAAGATCCCGAAGCTTTATAATCCGAAACATTATTGCGAATTCATCGCTTCTTTTAATGTTTTAGTTTAGATTATTTCTAATTTGCCCGTTTCTTTCTGTTTTCTTTAACGGAGCCGACTGTCCCCTTTCCCCTTTCTTTGTTCTGTAATCCAGTAAAATTGAAACTCATTCGCCTCCGCTAATCCCAGCCCAACTCAACAACAGCATCTATTGGCTGTAATTTACATATAGGATTAAGGAACCTCTGCAAAACCATGGGGGAAAACTGGGTTTAAAACGGGAAGTAAGAAGAAATATCCATGTTTACCAAAACACTGTCCTCTCATTCAGTTGCGAATGGCTTTTCACTTAAAGATACACAAGTCTGTAATTTTAGTTGACCGCAGTGGAAGGGTTATGGAACATCAGATTAAATCCACAGATTATTCTAAATACTAGAATGCCTTAAAAATGAACTCAAGTAAAAGTCTAGCGTCACGGTAGTTGATCCATTGCGGGGGTTTTCTCTATTCCCGATATATGTATCTAAAAACAAAATAATAAATGTTATTTTTAGTTTTTCTGATAATAAAATTTTAATTCACATGTATGCGTAATGTCGGTATTGCGTAATAATAATCATTTTACAGAGAAAAAAATATATTAAAGTTAAATTAATACATTTAATAAAAACTATCATAAATACTGTTAATAGTTTTTCCACTGGGAATAGACTATTAAAAACACTACAAAGACTGACATGTTCCTGTTTACCATGTGATCACTGCTTTACCAACGGTGTTTAGCTTTAATACATGGCCAACCGCAGCCTTTCCCTGAGTTCATCCGCAGTGTGCTCTCCATTCGGGAATCTAGTTGTACCCTACTTAGGGCGTTACTATGTTATTTACCGGTGCAATTTTTGGTATTATCGATACTAATATTGTACAGCAACATTATTATACCAGCATTAGTTCAATGAGGAGTGTTTTAGGATCAGAACGTATTTTTCGTGAATGTCACATGTTATAGAGGGAATTTCTGCTGCAGCCGCTAACAGTACAACTTCGGTGACGTATTTCATCAAGCTGTTGAGTTTCAAGAAAATGGCATATTGTAGGTATTTTAATGTTGGGGATTAATCATATGCTGTGCCACATATATGTTCACATTAGCTTTATTCATGGATATGAGTAAAGAAAAAAAAAAATATATATATATATATATATATATATATATACACACACTATTAAAAAGAGTTTCAAAGAGTTTCATAATGTATGTAAGAGCTTCATAGTGTGTGTGTGAGAAATATGAATTTTGGCCTATATGGCTTCTCATACATTTGCTAATCAGTTAATGTGATTTTAATCATTTAGAGTCTGTTAATAGGCCAAATGCCTCATTTCATTGTGCCTTTGGCTCCATTAACATGAAGGCATGTAGGCTACCATAGATGGTTAGTCAGTTTAGAATTTTCTAGTTTGTACTTGGACAAGCAGTTGGTATATTGATAAGCCAATTAGACAGTGTAATTCAAGTGCAATTCAGTTAACCAATAAGATACAAATTGATCAGTTTTTAGCCAACCAAGAACAAATATATTTTTAAGACAACTGAAAACCACAACAGTTACACTGTCCTTGTTCAATTTTCAAACTCCTATGCATATACTACCAAACTCTCTCTCATGTAATTTTGATGGTATGTGAATTAATATTTGATAGTTTATGAGTCAGATTGTTTATTTAATTAACCCCTTACTAGTCCCATAATGGAGGAATTCATTCTCTGTATTTGACTGATTCCCTGAGGGTATCGGTGGGCACCGGCCACATACACCACCCTAGTGCTGGGTGTGTTCCTCAAGGACACACCTGGCTATACTGGGATTTGAGCTGGGAGACACCTGCATCCCAGCCTGATGCTCTACCCATTGAGCCACCTGGAGCTTCTGTGTAAGGATCACAGTGTGTGTTTGATAGTGCGTGAGGGAGTCATAAGAGGCTGCACAGAGATTGTATAAGTGACAAAGGCCCAGCTAATCACTGTCAGACTAACTGAGAGAATTATGAACATACATTCTGTATAATAATTCATGGATGACTATTCACCTCACATTTTTCTAACAATGAGGTATTGTACTTATTTCTTATGGATACACAGGATCAGTGCATACTGTCTACAGAGGTGATTGTAGTACGCTTATAATTTTATGGTCTGTATGTTAGTTATGTGAACTCATATCCCATATTCAGTGATCTCACTGAAAAATACCTAAGATCAGTCAAATACATTGAAAAAAGAGAATTGCTGCCAATAACATATGAGTAATTTAACATGTCACAACCCATGCTAACGTTTCTGGAACAAGCATTCAGCAAACACTGTATTCTCAGAGTTTTTAAGTTTCACTTTACGAAGACTATGAAAAGAACGCAGGATTCTTAATAGCATATTTTGGGAGGAGCACAGCTCTTATTTGTGTTATACTCAGCTGTCAATCATTGAATGTGTGTGTGTGTGTGTGTGTGTTGGTGCGTGTAGATGTGTGGCTATAAAACTGCACCCACACTGTGTCGAAGAGGTCTTTTATAGGTTTAAAAATCACACAAACCTAAAAAGCGCCCTGTAGCCATCTTCAGAGTATAACATAATGTCATTCCCAGATGTGTATCTCATAAGTCAGGTAGAAAAAAACCACAGGCTCATATGGTCAAAGCCCATTTTCTGAAAAATTACTGAATTTGTAATATACAAACAAATTTTACTAGATGGTGAAAAAAATACATACATACTAAGAAAAAAAGTGAAAAAGAACCCCAGTCTTTTGCCCTTGTTAATATTTAATGATTTAAGAGTCTCAAAAATGTTGAGTTACAGTATTACAGAGTATCAGGAGGATTTCAGCAGAAAAATTGTATTTTTTGTTTGAATGACACCGACAACCTAAATTAAATGGTTGCTGACTTGAATCATCGTCACCTTTTTTCTTATAACATGTCACAAATAACATGTCACAAAACGGTTCTATAACTTTAAGGATGTTCAAAACATTTTGCAACAGAAAAAAAAAAACATCTTTCATTGTTGACCAGTAAGTGTAATACTGGACTAAATAACTGCAATTGTATTGGCTGAAAATGGAAACAAGCAGTTTTGGAAGACTGTACTTGTAACGTATTTAATGATTAGCAGGTGCAAATGAAATGAACAGCTGTTGAGATACAGGACTGCACATCCGAACCTCTGGGTGGTGGTTCTCATTTTAAACAGTACAGGAGCAACCTTGGCCAAACAGACTTCCAACCATTTGGCTGTGACTGAACTCTAGAAGATCGGACAACATAGACAACAATTGTGTATATTATCTATAAATATCTTAATACTGGCATTTAAATAAACTTATCTGCCAAAACAACTGGTTTTATTTATACAATTATTAAAAACACTACAATGGTATGTTTTGTACCAAAAGTAATAAGGGCCAAAAGCCATTAGTGCTATTGCACTAACTCACATGGGTTGATACAGCTGGACTACATGTATTAAGCTTAATTCCAAAGAAATAATCAAATACTCAGAAAATGGCCTTAACTGAATCCAGCAGCCTTCCTCCTTAATGACTGTGTACATAGAGTATGGCAGGGATGCATGGAGGTCAACTCAAGTTTCCAAAAAAATTAAAAAAAAAAGTAAATGAGGTTTAGCAGGTTGCTCCACCTAAACTCGCCAAATCATCTCACCTCAGGAGGGCGTTTAATTTAGAGCACAGCAATAAATTAAACAAAAGCTAAAATTCCAGAATACTAATGTCTAGTCTCAGAATTGCAAGTCTACATGAGACATCCAACAAATCCTTGGTCGATATCAACTGCCATTTTATACAAGGGAATCCAAGTTCTACTGTTCTTTGTCACCGATATTATTCTGCAAGGCAATCAAACAGGTATAGAGTAGTTACAAAGAGTGACACTAAACACACCTTTTGGGCGTCTAAGGAAATTTGATAATCATTTGTGAGCAGCAGGTAATGCGCAAATTTGCCTCTTAGCATTTAGGATTCATGGTTTTGGTAATAACTGTAAACATAAAAGGCCTTAAGGATCCGGACAGGCATTGTGGCCTTTCTGCAACATCTAAAGATGAGTGGCTTCTTGTTCATTACATTGTATCCCACATGGTTGTCTCTGATCACTGGGCTGCCGTCACATTTTCATCAGTGTGTGTCCTGCAAAACAGTAAAACACATATGTTGTAAAACATGCATTTTTTGTCTCTGTCTATCCTGTTATCTTTTCCATGCTAGACGTTATTGCACATTGGTGTCGTTTTCAACTTACAAGTTACTCGGAGCAACTTTATTAGTTTACATTTAATATCAGTGCAATGAATAATACAGCACAACCTTCAATTTTGTGCTGCAGCAAACATATTTCTTAACAACATAGGGATTGTGTGACGTCCTCCGTAACAGTCGCGTCCGATCTCTAATGTGCCCTGCCAGTTAGCGTACCTCTTCTGTATACGGCTTCTCTTGTTGATGTATCCCATTGGCAGAACCTGAACTTCCATGTGCCTACAAACATCAACATGTTTTAATTGCAAGTAGCAAATGTGCTACATAAAAAGATGACTACACCACCTAAACCACACAATTTAAATACATGCCAATGTTGTACTGTAAGGCTATGCATCTAGACAAAGCAGGCGTCCTTTAAACCACATTCTGGAACGGACTGGAGTACTTGCGTGCAAGTTGACAGCATTAATTTGGAAGAACTGAATCACTACTCAGACAACTTTTCTTAATGTCCATCCATTATAAATAAATGGCTTACACCACTGTATATGTTAGGCATAAACTGGCCCAATAGAAACATGGTGACAAGTTGCTGTAAAAAAAAAAAAAAAAAACATCATCTAATGCTTAATAGACAAAAATCTGTTTAACTCTATATTGTTACCGTTGTATTATTTATAATTTATTATAGGCTCACCCTATTGCTTTATATGTACTTACTAGAATTTCATGCACAAAAATATATACCAGGTTTTCAGCAAAGCAGAATGAGACCAAGGCAATGTGGTTTGAGACAGCACACCTGGGTGTTTCCGGGCCGTGTGCACATGGCCTCTACCAGCTGGTCCACCCGCTGATTGTGCTCCAGGGCATTCCTCAGGGCGTCCTCTGTGCAGCGCAGCCTCTGCTGCAGCCTGACCATCTCGCTGTTCATGGCCGAGGGGTCCAACATGGAATACCTGCGGTGGTCCGGTGAGGACTTCTCCCGGCCCTGGAGTCCGGGGCAAAGCCACACGGTGAAGTCACATCGACCCACTTATGTATGCAGTTATGCCATCAAGGCTGCTGGGTAGAGAACAGCCAAGGGAGCCACACAGAACACTGCGTGTTTTGGCAGTCAGTGTGTTTTGGGTGTATGTTCTTCAAGTGCTCATTTTGCATACGATAGCTTTACTGTCACAAACGTTATAAGATAGTCAACTTTCAGCTACTCCCCTTGAAGGGAAGTCTGGCACATTGATTGGCATCCAGCTAATGATCCATGCATTGACTTGGTAGAGGTTTTTATGCCAGATGCCCTTCCTGACATTGGGCACGCAACGATTTGTGCAGACAAAACGTTTGGGTGAGAACCATAAGTGCCCACCTCCGTCATTAGTTTCACTGACAAAAGTGTGTCAGCTCCTTTCTGTTAAAATGTTTCAGTGTGTTATGCACTATATATTATCCATTAAGATAAGTGACCTGAGGCCTAGGGCCCCAGAACTCACGGAGACCTGTGCAAGTGTTTTTTGTTTCCTAAATATATTATTTATCTAGTCGTAACCCTCAAGTTTCTCTCTGCCACTGAGAATGAAAAGATAGATTAGAAGACAAAACACGTCCCTGCAAAATGGCAATGGCACATGAACTATTTCTTCTTCCGTAACTTTACTGCACGCGCACACTGACCGACACCTAGAGGCCCAGTCACGGCTTAATCCAGCCCTGTACGCAACATTTGATATCCATGAAATTTCCAGAAATTTTGTGTACTGGATTCAAAAGCAGAGTCAAGTACGGAAACAAAACTATAAACAAACACACTAAGTCTGAACATGAATAATTCTCTGAATAATTTTATGTATATTTCCCCTAGATTATCCCTAAAAAGTTAATACTGAAATTTGCCCTTGATGGAACTCCCTTTTCGACACTGATGCTGGTTGGTCTTCCATCTCCTCTCACTCTCACCAGCAGCAGCAGTTTCTCCCGCAAAGACTTGATGTCATCTTGCAGCTTCTGCTCCTTGAGCTTCCACTCGGCTTGGTGCACCTCGTGACTCAGGTCCCGGTCCAGGCCTGGTGTGTGTCGCGGAGCTTCCAGCAGCAACACCCTGAGCTCGTTAAGACTCCTAGGAGACAGTCCAGATGAGCGAGAGCCAATCAGAGCGAGAGCCAATCAGAGCGAGAGCCAATCAGAGCGAGAGCGCCCAAGCCTTTATGGTTACTGACACACAGATGTCCTCAGGTACAAACATCAAAGGCAAACTGCAGTCCATGAGTGTCACAGAATAACAATAACATAAATAGTAGATGCTGATCTAAGGAGCAGTTGTTTCATTTTTATTCTGGCCTATCCTACTATCCACTACCTAGTGTGAGTATGAGTACTGTTTTCAGGGAGGGGGGCATTTGGCCAGACAAAAGGTGATCGGTATGTGGAAAGTCAGTGCCCTATAAATTACACCTTAACCCCAAGTCATGCCTTAACACAGTTAAGTTCAAACCAAGTATCCCCATGGTTTGTCATGCAGACTTTTCAAAACGGAGGTCAACTTCAATCAGGAAAACACTCTAAAATTATTCAGACAGGTTTGCAATGAGCAATCGTAAGAAATGATCACGGCCAAGATGAGAAACGGATTTGAGAGGTAGAATGTCAGTTCAGCCTCAGCTTTAATCAGACTAAGCACTCAAATTACCCCAAATGCTTTCAGTTTACATGTGCTGACTTTAGCACAGTAAACAGTCAATACTAGCTGTAAACCGGAACGTAAAGTAGCCTGTCAGCAATGCTGATGAGTACCTACTCATTCAAAACAGTGTCGGTACAAACTCTCAGTTCTTGGTCTATGATAGTACTTACCCAATTTGTTACTGAGTATCTCCTAAATTAATTTTGGCAACAATAACTTAATTACCGAGCCATAATGGCCACCTGCCATACCTACTTTTAATTAAAAAGAAAAAAAAAACACATATTTCCCATGTTACGTTAGTTCATTATTTTCACTCATCAAGAAGGCAGACATTTTAACTAAATTACCTACAGATTTGAATATGAAAGTGCAGCATCCCTATTTCAGAGATTTTCTCGTAATGCAACTATAATCACTGCTAATGGAATGATCTTTAAAATATTGTTAAAAACTGCAATTATGATAATTACCAACAGCATAAAGAATTATTTCTAATCACAGCAGCTGGCAGTTAAAAGTTCTGTTTATCCCTCAACACTTAAAGTTCAGAGTGACAGTTTTTATATAGTATAAAACAGACAAGACTGAATACTAACATGGTAAAGAAACATTGCCTTTTCATTATTTTTGATAATCTGATGATCGTTTTAAATACCTTCTGTGCATTATGTGTTTAACGCCATCTACTGGAGAAGGTGATTGCATTTGAAATCTGCACTGTGTACAGTTACAGTTCTTTTACTACAGGTGGTCTGGCAGTATTTGATGCCCACTCCAACCTACCTCTCCTTTTTAAGGAGCTCCTGGCTGATGAGGACCAGCTGTCCTGATGCATCATGGGATTTCTTGGTGATGGACTCCAGCTCAGCTTCCAAGTGCTGCTTGTCCCTCAAGAGCACCTCGGCCTTCTTCTCACCTGAGCGCACTTTACTCTCCAGACCTGACATACCGGTATAGGGTTTCAACAGCACAGCAGTGGAACACATCGTTGGGTTTCTAAAGAAATATCGTTGGACGGGGTGTACTGGCAGTCTTCCTGTCCTTTCAGTTACTTACTGCCAAGCGCTACCTTTTCAATATCGTTTTATAACGAAAACCAAACAGAATGGGCCAAATCATGTCATCTGGGTTTTATTTTTTTATGTTGCTCAAATTTATTCTGATCATTATACGGTTGGTAAATCGACATTTACTGCAATGGCATATAAAATATATGCTATATACCCCTGTGTAATATTTTATGGATACGTCAGGAAAATCACGAAATGTGTCCAGTGAACAGAAATTTTGATGAGTCTTGGTATTACAGTATACACTGGTTCACTCACCAGATATTTGAGATTTGAGTGCCTCCACCTGGGCTGACAAGGTGGATACCTCTTTTTCCCTTTTTGTCAGTTTTTCAAGGGTCTCTGGGATAAAAAATGCAAGAATTATAAGCACTACAACTTTTGGGTTAAACATATATAAACACATGACATTGATAACAAAGAAAACACACCGTCCATGTTCTGCTTTAATTTGATCTTCTCTTCACAGACGTCATTGTTCTCAATCATCTAGAAAACAAAATATAATCAAGTAACCAAATATTACTTGGAGAGCTGAATCTGAAAGAGCAACCACCCAGTGCAGTAGTGTACAAATTTCTTATATTTAACTAGGATATGTTTAAATGATGCTAAAATACATGTTCTTTCACTGAATTACCTGGTCTACATATATAATGAACATTCCAAACAGGTACATATTCTTTGACTAATGCTTTGACCTACATTATCTACAAAGCAGACCCTTTAAGTCCTTCCTCAAATGCCAGGAATATGTTCTTTAGGAATGCTAGGAATATGCCTTTTTCCCTCACGTTTGCATCCTGAAGTTTGTGGTCTGCCTCCATAGCCTGTAGCTGGTTCTCGGTCACCCTCAGTTTCTCCTCCAGGTTACGGATCTCTGCGCGGCTCTGGGCCTCCGCCTTCTGCAGAGCTTCGTAGTCCACCATCTTTTTTTCAGCCAGGGACAGCTGCTCCTTCAGGAAGTCTTTGGTCTCACCCTGCTCCTTGTACTCCTCACAGAGCTTCTCCAGCTCGTGGAGCCTGAGCTCAGCGGTTTGTTGCTTTTCAGCACACTCCTTCAGCTCCAGGGCATGCTGCAGGCCCTTAGTCTCCATCTGCCTTTTCCAGTTGTCACTGTTCTCCTCCAGTTGATCCTGGATCTCCTGCAGCCGAGCCCGATGGTCCTCCTTCTCTTTGGCCAGCACAGCCGCTTCGATCTCGTGCTTGGCCTTCAAATTCTCCAACTCCAGCTGGTGCTCCATCCTAAGGCTCTCCAGGGCCGTCCGCAGTTCCACGATGTCCTTCTCGTGGCCCCCCTTAGCCCCATCTGTAGTCAGGGACACCTTGAGGTCCTCTAGTGACCGCTGGTGGTCATTCACTAGCGTGTCCAGCTTGGACTTCCAGCTGTCCATCATCTCCATGTTCTCCCGTGTGGCCTGATGCAGCTTCTGCCTCAGGTCAGTGATCTCTTGGCCTTGCTTGTCCACGGTGGCCTTGAAGCGCTCGGCCTCGTGCTGGCTGGTGCTCAGGGCCGCCTCATACTTCTCCCGCAGCTGGCTGCTCTCCCTGTGGTGTTCCCGGCCAGCCGACATGAGCTGCTCCCTCAGCAGGAGGGCTTCAAAGGTCAGCCCCGAGCCCGGCTCCCCGTGCTCAGACGGCCTGGGGCTGCCCAGCCTGGCCTGCAGCTCCTCAATCTCGGCCTTGCGCAGGGCCAGTTCTTCTTCGAGCTGCATCACCCGGCTCTTCTCCTCAACCGTGGTTTGCTGCAGACACAGAGCCCAAAGACATTACTCTAACAGGCACAAAGGGGGTACAGCAGCGAGCCTCTCTTTAAAATGCCCATTCAAAGCATGCAGGCCAAGACAAGAAAGCACATCCCTAATATTTATCCACGCCATTCCAGCAGGCAACATTTGCACTGAGCCCGCAGTCTAACAAGCACTCAAAGAGCCCTGAGACACCAAGAAACCCTGAATCTGGAAGTCAAAGGAGGATGAGGTTTTCAGCCCCTGGACTCTGTGCAATCCTAGGGGGAAAAAGGAAGCATTCAAAACGGAAAGTGCTGTGAACAGCAGCCAAGCAAGTCATTTGGAGTAGCTCAACCACATTTAAAGCAGCCAGCAAGACACAAAATGAAATACCTGCTGCCCTAATCCCAAAGCACACACGAGGGATTGTGCAAAAGCAGTCAGCTAAAACATATGACGTTATTAAGAAAAATATTTTCCATATCCCACAGAGCCGGGAGCATATATATTCATCATGCTGAGTGAGCTATCTGTATCACACACACACAGAGTTAAAAGAAGAAATGTATTTTTACACCTTAGTAAACAACATCCCAGAAAAATAACAATATCACATACGGGTGACAAAGAACATTCCAGATGCCTTGAGAAATGTCTACCAGATCTACATAAAGAAGGCAAGGCAGATGCATGAAAGATGAAATGAACAAGTTATTCAGTAACCAAACAGACTTTTAAACACAACAAGCACTCAAAGAGGTAAAGGAGAAGAAAGAGCCAATTAGCAAAGCCTGGATCTGAGTTAGTGACCTCATTTCACCTGGAGTCTCTTACCCAACCTCATGGGTACTGCCACACGCTTCACTCCGCCCTGTTGGCAAACGGCAGGTCTTACACATACCATATAGAAACTAATCAATCCCATTGATTCTGATCAGAGTTAAAAAAAAATTACATGAAGTACTCTTTGAGCTCTAGAATGTGTTTAATCTGTTACATTCATTCATTAACACTTTGCTGAAGTGTTTAAGGTATTAGAAATTACTACTTTGGAATTTTTAATTAAAAGTGAGAAGCTAATCAGTGCATATGGATTTGAATCTTGGTGCAACACCAGCTGAATACATACGATTTTAAATAATTTTTTAAGTTTTCATTCAACCATTTAAATGAATTACATACAATACATATTACACAAAATTAAAATACATTATCTTGTCGCTCCATCCCTAACTTAGAAATAATATAACATATAAAAATAAAATAATAAAAATTTTTTTAAAGGCTAATGAAAGTGAGGTTCTATCACATAAAATTCAATTGTAATTCTCTCCACAAATCCAGATCAGGCAGTGAAACAAAAATTCACATTCAGCATTTCTCTGATATTTTGTATAGGAAAATGTGGAAAATAACATTAACATTGCATGTTTTTACTGTTTAAGGGTTGCTGGCATTTCATTGCTAAGGTTGTTGACCAGAGTTAGATGTTAATGTTAGGAGTAATGCAACAGACAATTATGTTACTCCCTACCCTGTGGTTGATCAGTGGAGTAATAACTCAGGCAAAGGAAGTGTGATGAAGATGAACAAAAACAATATGAGAGATGAAGTAAGTCATCGCTATGAAACACACAGACAGCAGCGTGTCGCAAAACTCCAACATTCACTACACCACAAAGCCATCCACAGCCAGAGTGTTTCAGGATGGTCTGATAGGTAAGAGCAGTGGACTTCAGAGGCACAGTCTGAGAAGACGTACATGAACAGTTTTGCAGCTGGATGTCAGTACAATTTATTATGCTCCTATTTACATTTTATCCTTATTTTTTTTTAACCAGCTCCACATTTTGAAGGTTACAGCCCCTCTCTTAACTGACTGATGTTTTGAAGGAAACAATAATTTGGTCCGGCTGAACATTTCCAAAGATGAACTGGGAGGAAAAAGTGACCGGTGAAGGTTGGAGACCTCAAAGAAACCAGTCCAAGCCAGGCACAAGCAACAGCAGTGCTGAGGGAAACAGAGAAAAACAAAGAACAGTGTGGCGGGGGGGGGGGCGGGGCGCCGGGGGGGGCGGCGGCGCCC
>JABJVR010000087.1:13478191-13497535 GCA_025773905.1 Chitala chitala | reverse complement strand
AAGCCCGGAAAAAGCAACAGCTTTGTTGTGGTAAACATACAAAAAAAAAGAACTGTTTCCCCCCCCCCCCCCCCCCCGCGACCAGCAGCACCAAAGAGCGCAGCAAAAAACAAAAAAAAATTTAAACACTAGTGGCAGCAGACAAGAAGGGAGTGGGGCTGGACTCATTTTCAGAGTTACCCTCTTCTCCTCTAATTCTTTCTGAAGCTTTTCCACTTTGGATAGTTCTAAGAGCAGACTGTGTTCGAGCTGTCGAATACGAGCATGCTCCAATTTCGTCTGAGTCTGAGGGAAGAAGAGAAGAAGAGAAGAGAGAAGAACAACACAGAGGCCACAGAACCTGAGAAAGCAGGACAAGGTGTTGAGAAGGATAGCGTCCATTGCAGACAATGTGTGCCATTTAGGTAGTGATCATAAATGAGGATGTCCCGATCCAACCTGGAACATCAGCGCTCCATCGATTAAGGAATTTTTAACAATGATTGGTACTGGTTAAACTGAGCCCCGTCTAAACCCCAGTCTAAATTAGTTTTCAGAAATTTACCCCACTTTGTTGTGTTTATGTCAGGTGCTGTACAAATTTCCTAAACTGACATTACCTTCAAGCACGTGGCAGAGACTCGTTTTTGAAAGTTAATAATCTGATGAAATGTCTGCAGTGTGGAACTATAAAGTGTGAAAATAAAGCTGCTGAAACCACTTTACATGTGCATTATGTATCCATTGTTCTGTGCACAAGTAACAGCGGATCAGTGTATATGGTACAAATCTTCTGTGTGATGGAAGTAAAGCCTACAGAACATTTTCTTAGCTCAGCAGAAAAAAAGATGATCATCTTTTTTCTGCAAAGCCATAAACTGGGTTGTAAATTTTTATGGACTTTACATGTTAAAGCCTCCTTTAGAAATATATTAAATAAACTCGCCAGTGAGCGTAAACTATATACATAAGCAAGACTTTAAAACAAGGATGTAAAATCATAGTCCTGGAGGGCCACAGCGGGTGCAGGTTTTTCTTTCAGTCAATTTCTGCTGTTATTTGAAACAAAGTTTATTGACTTTTCTGTATACTGTGACAATTCAGAAATTCTAAAAAGGCTTTATTCATTTTTAATAAGAATTATTAAATGTATGAGAAAGACTTTATGATGTTGCTTTTTAACATTTTTTATTGTATATTTTTCATTTTTTTTTTTATTTTCTTGTTAATGATCACTGAAGTCACTTCTGCTGAATAAGTATTCTTTGCATTTTAAACCTGTTTCTGTTGTTTATTATTAAAATTACAATATAGGTAATGATTACTGGTTTTAATTAAACACCATTCTAAATTACTTAAACACCTTCTACTCTGATTCTGCAGTTAGCGACATTGTAATGTGTGACTAATATTTTTTGTTACAGACACCAAAGGACAAGCATGTCACTTTTTACTTTCTTCTTTGTAACTTATTTTTAAGTGACGACAGATTCACATGATCAGGGAGAAATAACAGAAGCAACAATGTAATTGATGTTTAATTAAGATAGTGATCAAGTTAAAATGAATGAACTGGCTGACACAAAAACGTGCACATACTGCTTCCTGCTGGGACTGGGGTTTTGCTTTAAAATGTATTTGTCCAAACTGCAGAGCCATTAAAATGTCAAGCTATCTTATGTAAAGTGAGCCAGTTTTTATAATGTTAACTTACATGAAGTGTGCTCTGTGAAGATGTATTATCTGCAAAGGAAACACTGGCCTGATATTTGGGAAAATATCCAATATTACATGATGGGGGGACTTGATCAAGACATCCTTAATAATAAACACTGCTTTCCACCAGACAGGCAGTTTGGGTGGTTTAAACATAACATTTAGGCAATTATTAAGTATTGTTGTTAAACATTACATTGGCTGAGTTGCTGTTCAGGAAGAATAAGGTTAGACAGGCTCTCAGGACAGGCCCACTGTCAATCAGCACATTCTGCCACTGGGAGCCTCTCTGAGCTTTCTACTTCTGTTGGATATGTAGAAACCAGAGGATGGAGCATGACTGACACACTGGCAGGCGACATATCTGTGATGAATTCCCAGGTGTCTGCTTGTCAAAATATCTTCCAAGAGTAAAAAAAAAAATCCATGTTTGGTGTCCACAGCAACAGAAGGACCATCTCTGTCTTTGAAGCACTCAGTGTTGTCTCTTCCAGTTTTAACAGCAGACAATTTGTCTGTAATGCAGTAAGCACTGCTGCTACCGTCACACACGCAGTCCTTTTGAAAAACCAGTTGATTCTGACATGAATTAATGTTTATATCAGAGGAAACGTGACAACTACTGAGATGTTTGTAAGATAAAGGTATATTACTGTTTGCTAAAAATAAATAAATAAATAAATAAACTGTTTTCTCTAATTATAAAATTACATTAGCATAATTTTTAAATACCTCTAGATCTCCTTTTGTGATCGATTCTTCCTCTACTCGGAACTGAAGATCCTCGACTTTCCTACAGTAACAGATAGTGGCCACCAGATGTCACTACAACACTTTCTTAAGTAAATGACCAGCACTGTGTTGAACATGTATGAAGTACCTGTAATAGTTTTTTACTACTATCTGAAATATCAAAGCTTAACAATTACTTAAAAATTACTTTATTTATTGTAGTAACTTGAAGAATGTCATGTCTTTCTTTTTTTAAGAAAACTGAGAACAGCATCATTCCCTATTGTCTTTAATAACCTTCAGACCACACATTCCCACTCACCTCTTCTCTTCTTCAAGCTGATTGGCCAGTTCTACTTTGTCCTTTTGAGTGTTGGCCAATTGGGCTCGTATTTGCTGCAAGTTGCTCTCAGCCTCTGCTGCAAACTGCAATAGGAAATGAAACACTGGTGTGTATATTTGGGCAATATTTTAAAATAATAATCCAACAAAAAGAAGCCATACTTCTGACATTCAGCACAACAAAAGCAGTTTTACACAACAACCTGACTGCTCATATAACCCTCCCACATTAAAAATGGATAACAGAAATATCATTTATACGAATAAAGTCTACAAGCCGTAGCAAGAAAATCTGGAAGTGAAATCTGATATGTAATGGCCAAGGGATCTGATGCTACAAAACGCCCTTCAAACATTTTGAATGACTTTAAGTAACACCAGAGCATGCAAAGGTGGCTGATGCTAAAAACCAGGCTAAGGACACCTATGTTTACAGCGTTGAGAAAAATGACTTGCAAAGATTTTGACGGAAAAACCGCAGAATTAGAAGAATTCCACGTGACATATAGACCAATCAGAACCTGTTCAACCCGTTCAAAACACAGAACCATAATTAGAACTCTGACCAAAACTGGAGGCCAGCTAAACAATACTGTGGTCAGCTATTAGCAGCTGGAGGCTCACTGTTCCTTCAGGTTCCTGTTCCTTTTCCACACTCAGAGTGAGCACAGCTCCGCATGTCTGTGGTACCTGTGCATGCTGGGCTTTGAGTGAGCACAGCTCCTTCTCCACCTCACAGATGCGGCTGGTGGCCTTGGCCACCTCGGCTCGTTCCAGGTCGCGCTCGGCCAGTAGTTGCTCGATGTGCTGCTGTTTCTCCTTCAGGGCCTCCTGCAGGGCCGTCGTGCCCGAGATCTTGCGGGCGTAGCGCGATGACGTCTCTGTGAGCTTAATGCCACAACAAACAGGTCAAAGATCTAAGGTCATGATGCTGCCAGCGGCTCAAAGACCACTGGCCAACAGTGGCACTTTACACGAGGTCGAAAATTTCTATTCTAATTTTCAAATATGGAAACCTATCTGGAAATCAAAGACATCTTTGCACAAATCTTCTACGTATTAATGGTACACAGATGAAGCTACGTACCATTAAAAAATGACCAATTATTAATCATAATAATAACAAAAACTACTAAAATGACCTGTATCAGATAGCCTTTGAACATATGTAAAATACAAAACTATAGGTAGGGTATTAAATGAATACCAAGTCACTGCCTCCAACCCTTTCTCATTAAACCAGTGATACCCAATGTCTCCACCCCTGTCTCAGGGGTGGAAGCAACTAACACCCACTGTATCTACCTCCAGTATTGTCAGACCAACCACACCAGTAAAACCCTCCACCCCTGTATCATAAGTACAGTCATAGTAACACCCACTATTCCAAGCCCTTTCCAGTTCCTTTTCCACAGCAGCATCAACCCATTCTCCCCTTTCTCACCAGGCCAGTGCGACTGGGCCGCCCTCCCACCGAGGAGGCCACGGAGCTGACGGAGCTGATGGAGGAGCTGCTGGGGCTGTGGGTGAGGGAGGAGACCCCCATGGCCATGCGCTTGCTCTTCTTGGCCTTGGCTGGGCTTGTGGATGGGAAGCCGATACGAATCACCTTGTGGATGGGTGCAAACAGGCCAAACTTTGGGGGGCACTGGAAGTACCTGTAGAAGGATAATTAGAAAAAAGCATAACTTAATACAATTTACATCACCGTAGGATTCGACACACTCAGGCCAATGATAAAGCTAGAATGTAACAACAGGGAAACTGTATTCTGACTCAAAGCCTTACATGTCACTCATTGATTTATGAACGTCTGTGCATACACTTAAGTGCATTCAATTATTACAGACGTTCAGTGATGACATAACATGAGGGCAGTTAATAAACCAGCTAGATAGGAAACGGTTTTTGCTGTGTTCTGTAGACTGTAATATGGCTTTTAGAAGTACATTCAGGAAATTAATAGCATGCTAACGCTACAGTGTACTGCTAGTGCGGTGTATTTCTGGTCGTAAAGTAAATCAAGGTATAATTTCTCAAAAGATGAATTAGGACCACAGCGTGAAACTAATGTTTAAGTAATGAATGAGATAAATTGTAAGTGTAAAAGACAGAAGATTCACATAATTTGTAAGGATTTACCAGCCTATCAGAAGGCTTTTCTGGTCTTGTGCCGAGTGTCTTCACTGCTTAGCATGCTAACTATTTGTGCTAAGCCATCAGAAAAGTGTCTGCCAAACAAAAGCAAATTAAACCGTATACTGGTTTTTAGCCTCATTCAACTATGACCTTACTCAATGTCAAACGATACTGACAGACAAATGACATGAGTGAAAGGAGTAATAAGGAGGCGGGGCAAAAAAAGAGCACCTGGTTCCTGCCACCGCCCCATCGTTCTTTCCCAGGGGCTCGTCCAACTCGACGCCGCACCACTCGCCCTTGGCGAAGTCAGTCTCTCCCACGTAGCGCACCACGCCGGTTTTGGTACCGCCGACCTGAGGCAGAGACAGGCACATGTCATAGAGGCTAAACATGCCACAGAGCACAAGGTTCGGACAAGGTGAAATTAGGGGTCAAAATATTTTACGAAGATGCTCGGTGCTACATGTCCATTTCCTGGTTGTATCAATGAAAGAATACTCCACATGGATGGCATAAGTATGAAATCAGATGTCAACGCTCAAGGGTCAAAGCTGAACACGAGCGGATGTGAGTGCGGTCATAATATCAAAGCCAAATGGGAAGCATCAATCAACAGCAAAAATTTTAATAAATCAAAGCAGACACTAACAGATCCTGAGGGTGGAAGCAGACTACTGTGAAGGGAGGGTAGAGTCATTCTGGGTAACTAGGGAAGCAGGGATGGCCTACATTCATGGGATTTGCCATCTGAAAAGAGGTCACTGCCACTAACACGACTGAAAGTGGATAGATAAAAACATGGAAGTGTGCAGGAGGGCATGACAAACACTGTAACCCCTACTCGTTTTAGCCAATCACTTCCTCCATTCAGCAGGCCTGGAGTTTACATCGAGTAATGTGAGATTTATTTTCCCTGCGACTGACTCACCACTCATTTGTTCATGATGTCAGAGTGTCTCAGAGAGCACCATCATCAGACCGCTACCTTCACGTTTGAGGATTCCATGGGAAAAATAGGAACAGTCATGAATTTAGAAATGTAAAAAACTAAACCTTTACATTTGAAAACTTGTTTTTCATCCAAAAATGTCAGGTCATTATAATTTCATTGCAATTTCTCACTGAAATTTTAATCGCTTTAAAATTCAAGGAATATATAATATCCATGTACTGTATTTTCGTGGGCTTACACATGGCTAGGGGACGACTGTCTCATAACAAAACCTCTCCCTTCGTGTGGCCACCCACTTCATAAACAGGAACTGGGACTGTACATATGAGCCTGACCCAAGCCTGATGTCATTAGCATTATCGCCTACAGGCAGTGTCATTACACAAACAGAACCCACATGCCTGCAAAAAACAGTCCTAAATAAAAGGCCTTACTGCAAGCATTCTGACTGGTTTTGATGTTATTGAGGTTACTGTACAGAAGAATCCATCCATCCATCCATCCAGTATCTTAACCACTCATCCCTGGTGAGGGTCGCAGGGAAGCCTGGAGCCCATCCCAGAGCACATAGGGTGCAGGGCAGGGGACACCCAGGGCGGGGCGTGTACAGAAGATTAATGACAGTAAATATAGTATGTAGCCCATATTTAATCTACCTATATTTCCATTAGGTTTTTCAGTGAGTCATCAAGGAACTATACTGATCTGGGATCATGCTGTTTTATTCACAGAGGATGTTAATTCACATGCGCCTTATATATGGTCATCATGGTTTCATCCATGTAGTACACATTAAAAACAGATCCAACTGATTTCTTAGTCACTGTTGCCTTTTGATACCTTTATAATAACAGATGAGGAGGGCTGGCCAATACAGTGAAAAGACCATTACTGTGTTCTTGGTCAGTTATAACATCTGGTTGTAATTGCTGTTGTGTATCATTGATTTTAGTCAAGTTCTTTAAAGTTTTTTTTTGCCATGTGTATGTGTGTGATCAGGCAAAGGACTGGTTAGGGGTAGCAGAAGCTAACAGATTAGCTGTTCATCACCACCACCACCACCACCATCGTTGTCACACTGAGAATGTGCATTGACCTCACACGACACGTTGTTCCTCCCTCCTGAGCCCACCTCGTGGTGAATCATTTCAAAAGCATCCGGACATCTCGTCCCCCCACACACCCTCCTGAGTCAAGTGGCCACATGTGCAGCACAGCATGTATTTCTGCCTCCAGAAAGAAAAATGCTGGACAGTGGGGCACCATAAACGCAGCGGCACTTCCTGTTGGGCATGTGGTCCACAGAAGCAGATGTCTGACATGGCAGCCATACTACTCGCGATTGTGAGGGAGGGTGGATTTATTATGGACTCTGAGAAAAGGCATGAAAGATGGCACTTTCCTTGTAACCACCCTGCACTCAGAAGGAGAGCAGGAGCATTTGAGTGTGTAGACATGTCACTCTTTGCAGCAGTTTAACATCGAGAAGCTGCTCCATGTTCTCCAGTGTCAGTCTCTCTGTGTGCACTGCCTAATGTAGCACTCAATCCAGCCTTCCTCTCGTCTTAACAGAAGAATCTGTGCTGACACACAGCTCTGCCTGAGGCTCTTTATATCCCCTTACTAAGGGCAGAGCAGTGGACTGGCAGAACATCAGAGCTTGGGATCCACAAAACGGCTGTGCACTACTCCGTTACTTGCCAAACTTACTTGCATTAAGAATAAATAAAAATTCTTAGATATAAATGTTTATATTCCAGTAAAGTAGAGTTAGGCTTGTCTCCACAGTCTTTCAAACTGCTCCAGTTTGCTGATTGGAAAATGAGAGCCAATAAAGATTATATAAAGACACCAATAAGAACCAGTAATAGCATGAGCCAGTGCAACCTTTCTCAGTACCATATATCACATCCATGTCACATAACACCAGGGGTGGAGCCAGAACCTTTACAATGAGGGAGCAGGTTAGACTCTGTGATTCTGTTGGGATGGTATATGTACTTTTCATGGCATTCATGTAGCAGGAAATAATAATGGCCTAAGCAGGATGAAGCAGTTAGGATGAAGCACTCGTCATCTGGCTAATGTTCATCTCCACCACAGCTTCACGCTGATGAAAAATGACCAACACTTACCCAGTAACCGAGCTGAATCAACTCAGTCAATTCTATAACCAGATACATTAACTCATTTAATTAACTAATTATGTTCCTATGAGTGAATAATATCTAAATTCATAGCAATGTTTCCCAAAATACCAACAAATATCAAACAGATTTCCAACAATGGCAGGTGAGGTAACCCAGTACTCTTAGTATCCCTCAAGACAATAAATACTCTTCCATGGTGCCCTCACTGAAAGGAAGTCCTGCCCATCACCCTCACGTCATGTACAGGTATTTGGGGGAACGGTAACACGCATCCTGGAATACGAACATGCAACCTTCTAGTTTCCTCCCTATCTTAGTCCTTAAGGTCCTTTCTTACATCACCACCATCATCTTCACAACAAAGAGCACACAAAGGCCTCAGACTGCAGAGCACCATGCTGACATTGGCCTCTCCTTCAGAGACCACTGCACAGTCACTGTAATACAACACATGGACCAGGGCAGCAGTGGCACTTTCAGCAACTCATTTCTTCTCTACTCCTTCATAGTAATTCAGCTTGACTTCAGTTGCACTGGATTTGGGCTTAATTTACAAAGATTCCTGTGCTGTGAGTACATTATGTGGATATCTGTTGAACGGACCTTTATGGATTCGGTGCTACCCTAATGCATACATGTGGTACGTTATGCAGATTTACCAGTAATGTCAATAGCATGGATCTGACTTGGTGTAGCTCAACTACTGTAATTTATATAGTCAGGCTAAATCCGCTAGATCTAGACAGTTTAAGATGCATTTCAGAATACTGTGAAAAGATGGTAGCACAACAGCTAAAAATTATTAATTTATCAATTTTTCTGAGCTACTTTGCCCTATTTTGCCCATGCGAAGAAACCATCATTTGACTGAATGATTAAGTAGCTGGACATCAGGGTAAATACACTGGGAGCACAGACAAATGCCACAGTTTATAATTTTCAATTTTACTCCAATAGGGACCCTGCTTTCTTTTTAAACCTTAAGTGCAGAATCATAAACTGTAAACTGAACCTCTTTGGGGAGAAACGAAACAGGGCCTTCTCCTATTTCGAATCACAGCTCTGCAGCCTGACCAAACAGTCTGTAACAGGAGCCAGTGAGTCGGGCCACATAACCTCCATGGAATATCATGCAGGACATGTGATAAATTGCATGGAAAATGGTTATGTGGTGTGAGCTTTCATCGGTGAGGAAGGTCAGATGTTGGTCCCTGCGGGTGTACTTGTCTGCTGAGGTTCTGCCTGCATAACGGACGCACCAGTGTCACGACAACTTTGGTACAGCCATTTGTCCAAAAGCCTGGAGTGATTACGGGTACAGGATTTTAACTGGACTTGCCTCCAAAGCCCCAAAGAAGAAAACTGGTATTGATCCCCTTGTTAATATTCTAAGCATAAATTGCTACTCAGGCCATTTTGCCACACAAACCTAAAATAAAAGCTGTATAAAATCATGTTCCTGAAATTTGCTTTGATAAAACTGCCCACAAAGTTGTGGTTCCTTATCTGCTCACCAATGTTACATCCAGTCATGTAAAGAAACTACATCTCATAAATCCTTGTGAAAACGTTTGTGGTTGCCAAGAAGCAGATGAAAGCAAGGTACTGCAATCATCATACAGGCTACCTGTCTGGGACAGTTTGAGTGACAGAGCTGCTGAAAAGGCGTCAATGAAAACACTCGCTCGTAATCAATACAAAGCCAGACCTGGCCTTCCTACTATAATCCAATTTGATTGATTGTATTGACTTCCTTTGAAGCTTTTAGCATGTGTGCGTGTGTGCGCGTGTGCGTGTGTGTGTGTGTGTGTGTGTGTGTGTGTCGTAATCACTATTACGTATTCCAAATAAACTGGCTAATGCCAGCAAATTGTTTGTTCTTCGGAGCACATGCATACATATATTTTACATTTGAAATGCACTGAGGTTTGAAGCCGCTCAGCATGCTGATATAACAGTGCTAGACAAAGTAAACCTTAGAATAGCAGAAGTAAAAAGGAGCGATAACTCTTAACCCGGCAGGTGTCAATCACTGCCAGAAATGACCAATGTGAATGCAACCTCTCGGTGACAGACAGCAAATTAAGAGGCTGTGCATTGACCGTTTCAAAGCCCAGTTGTCCTCTCGCCCCTCCATCACCACAGTCTGACCAGCCCCAGACATTATCAGCTCTCAAGCCTGATGAAGTCTTGTCGGGGCCTAGCTGGACTGGCTCACAAAACCACGCCTTTCATTAAACCGATGCGTTCGCACTATGCAGCCAGGCTTCTCTGGGTCCCGCCTGCTTCAGATGGTGTGTATGCTAAAACCCTTACATGGTACACACTCAACACACACACACTGTCTCAGGCCCTCCATGTGTCTGCTGTACAACGAGAAATAATGTGGTGTTCAATTTAGTAAAACCTTTTCATAGCATTTATTTAAACACATCCACAAAAACAACACCCTTTAGGTACTTTAGGCTATTGTGGATAACTTGTGTTTGAGCCTATTTGTGCTTTCTTTACTTTTCAAACTACAGTCTGCTTTGGGTACAGTACGATAGGTGAGCTTCACTGGCCAAATGCTTTTATTAAGCATTTATGCTGTTATGCTAAATGAAAAAAGCTGTAACAGTCCTAATGTGTGTATAAATATGTGTTGTTGAGGCTTGGATCACAGTTTCAGTGGATTTTTATCCTCTCAAAGGCTAAAATGTAACTGGAGCTTTACATAAAATAAACGTGCAAAAATCCTTCCTCTTCCAACTTGTGTTCAGGAGAAGTACAAGACAGTTATAATGAAGACAGTTATAATGAAGACAGTTATAATTCTTCTTCAAATGCTTTACATGAGAACTACATATACGATTATTTGTTGCACTATTAGCACATTTATCAGGAATATTTTTGCTATGTATCGCAGTTTATACAACAGTTACTTGCAACCAAGTAATTTGACTGGACAAGAGGCATTCCCTGAGTACTGATATAGGGCACAACAGCACTGGGCTGTTTAACTATATGTATCACTCTGCTTCACAGGTGTTCTAATAATAGTTAAATATACTAACTGTCATTTGCGAGCTCAATTGTAACTAACTATGCTAAAAAGAACTATTAGTGTTGACAGAGCCAAATGACTGATTTTAAAATAAACAAGCAAATCATAATCTTCTGCTGCTTATTAGTGTCAATGAATAAATTGTGTTTCTAGAACTGATGTACAATAGCAATATGACATTCGTGTGACATTGCTTCATTAGTGTACAGTCAGAAGAGGCTCTCACCAGCACGCGGTCTCCCACTCGAAGGTCCTTGTCCCCGCCCTTCTTCACTGATCCGCTGTCGGACATGTTGGAGCCGGACTCATTTCCGGTCTTCACCGAGCTGTTGAGCATTCCCTCCCGTAACGGCACCGCTACTCGCTGGGCTGAGGGGGCCCCGCTGCCGGCACTGTGGAGGGACAGGCTCTGTGCGGTCAGGGAGTCTGTGGAGTGGGCATCGCTGCCATCTGTCACCGGCTGCCGAGTGAGCTTGGAGGGCCGGGTGAAGATGCCCTGGAGGGGCTGGCACTCAAAGTAGCGCACCCCACCCACAGAGCCATCGTTCTTGCCCACCAGCTCGTTCAGCACCACCCCGGCCCACTGTCCCGGAGCAAACTGGGTTTCCCCCAAGTAGTGGATGCATCCTGGCTTGACCCCGTTCACCCAGACTCGCTCGCCGACCACAAAGTCACCCACGACGTCATCCCCCACCTCGGGCGCTTTCGCACTGGACTTGTCCAAAACACTGCCGGGTGCAGGGGCACCCTGTTTGTTGGGGGGACCTTGGAGAGGAACAGTAACATAGCCATGTTAGTGCCTGCTTATGCAGAAACCTTAATAAACAACCCTAGTATTACGGTAGAACAGTTAACAATCAGCCAGTAAGACTGACGCAAAGAATATGAGAGATGCAGAATTGTGTATACAGTTACCAACTGTAAGCTAAATGAAATATAAACGACAACCAAAAGGCACACCAATAAGGTAGATTATTTTACAGCCTCATAAAATAAGACATCACCAAAGCAACAGCAGTGCTCTGCATTACACACAGAGGCTGACTTAAATGGTACACAGGCATCCACGTCCTGGCAGGAGGCGGGACAATGTTAACAGCACAACATTTTGGGAAGGATTTGTGCAATATCTGAAAAACATGCAAAGGTGGCAATATTTTCTGCCACAACTGTCCACTGGGTTTATGTGTGCCAGTTAGCATTACACCAATATGACAAAGACTCAAATAACAAATACTGCCAATGGCTAAACTTCTCTAATGTCCCTTTTATTTCAAACCTGTTCACATAAAACGTGAGCCATTCTTTTTCGGTCTCAGAATATTCACCATGGGTTTCAAGAACCAGTCCAAAAATAAGTAGGCAGGTGATTTGAAACAAAAATAAAGCTAACATCTGCACACAAAGGGCAGCTTTAATGCGTGGTTAGGTTTTACTCTATATTCACTAAATCTGGGTCAGCATGGTTTGCCTACACAGACTGTCTACACACATAAAGGTCTAATGTTGTACTGACATATGCTTTTCAAAAACTGTCCAGAATGGCATGAATGCATTAAACTAGGAATCCAAGGGCACAGATTACAAAACATATGGTCTTCTGTGACTAACTGTTACGATAGGCATGGCTGGTGCCAGGGTGTCGTCTGACTCCGAGGTTCAGAGAGGGGATACTACACGATTTTTACGCCCCAGTTAATCCCGTATGTTCTGAATGAATGGAGACTGCAGTGACGAAAAATCGCACAGACTGTATGTCAGGGACAGGTTCTCAAAAATTGTGCCATAAAACAAACCCACTTTTTTAGGTTATTTCAAAGGATTGTATCCTGATGTGACATATAAATCTAAATATAAAAGGAACTAAATTAGAATAAAAACATATGTTAACATTGATGCAAACCAAAACAAAGTAACCTGTATTATATATAACTTTAAATCTAAATAGATAAATTCACAACTGTTCCTCTTTCATTGCTCTGTTTCTTGTCCATAAAATTTGTGTAAAATTGCGGTTATGCATTTCAATGCATAGTATAAGTACCCAACTACAGATGATGATGTACTTCATCAAATACACATAAGTTTAACTGAACAGCAAGAATCAAACTGCCTTACAAATTATGTGTTCAGTGTGTGCATTTAACATAATTTAAAACGTTTATCACTACAAGCTTAAAAACATAAAAAATATAAAGTTTAATAATTTGGTCTTCTTGAATTTCTATTCCCCCCCCTTTAGCAAAAGAGTTGTTTTTGTCCATTCCTGTAAAATTTCATGAGAACACAGCATACCATTTAGGACAGATTTTTCTCAGACTACTGAAGCATCTGCATTATGATAGCCACAGCTGCTGCAAATATTTAAAACAAAAGCACTACTGGTAATGCTACCTTCAAGGACGATGAATAATATTATTGTTTATGTTTCCAATGCCTTTATGCGTTGATAACCGAACCACACCTATTAACAGAACACCAAAAAACAAATTAGCCTTACGTATCTGGCGCTCTGTGATTGGTGTGTGATTAAAGTGATTTAAAACAGGAAAGGTATACATGTAAGGAAAACATGGCCTGTCACATACCACAGTCCATATTGCGGACTCTGATTGGCTGCTGATTTTTAAAAAGGAAGAGGAGGGGTGTGTCGAGTACACTGAAGCACAGCAGTGTTGTTGTTTTTATGGTGCCCTGTGAAGAACACTGAGTGATAAAGGCCATGCAAATAAAACAAGATGAAGGTTTTTAATCAATTCATTCTATAATAATTTAAAATAATATAATAATATAAATGTAACCAGCATAATATGCAACTTGCCTGTATTCTACTACTATTTTTCTTCTAATATACATTTGTAATTGTACATTGTATATTTGACTGTTTTTAATTATCATTTTATATGATTGATGTTTTAGCAGTCCAGTGTTATTCCAAAAAGACGTCGCCAGCGGATGACTTATTGGAGGGACAGATAACTTCTCCAAGGTTGTGTGGCACTTTAAATGCATTAACCATTGCACACTCATAGCAATTTTAATTGACATATTAGTAATATGGATTGTACATTGTTAGAAAAATTTTCTCCAGTATGGATCACAGATTCTTTTTTACAGTCTAAAAAATGTACTTGTAATCTTCTTAGAGCCTAGAGTTTCTGCAAAGTGCATGTTAGACCCAACGGTCAATAAACCTTGCAACTCTGTGTAGTATATGCAGTATGGAAAATGAATGGATGGATCAATAAACTGTTAGCAAAACTGTAGAACAGCCAACTATACAACACAGCACAAATGAGTCTGTTTTAGCATTGGCTAACCAAACCACAGGGAGTCGTTAGCAGGTACCGTTCTGTAGACTCAATATTTTCACAGCACACGTGTCCTAATAAGTGAGCAATGGGGGTTCAGGGACAGACACACATGAAACACTGATAACTAGTGAATATATCCAAACAGTAACTTTTATACATTAATACAATGTTCTTCACCACATGCAAAACAGGTATCAGAAATGACAGAAGTGCACATAATGGCTTATATGTACTGCAAACAAATAATGTGCTTGACAGCAAGACAAAATTAAAAGTGTCCTAACGGTTTTCTAAGCTCGTCCTTCAAACTGACATGCCTTTATCTGCAAATGCAAACTGTTTTCAAACAAAACATCATCCCAATAATACGGTGCATGCTCAGATGAAGGGTTACATTATGTGAACACCCCTTTTGCTGCTGTCAACCCGGGATTTATTCAAATTTACATTTTCTCGCAACAGGAAAACAAACTTTTTGGATGCTGATGATAAACCTTACTAACAAATTAATTCTGTGTGAAGATATTTTACAATTACAGATTCATAAAGACAGAGCTCAGAAAGTCTTTCCAAACTCAGTATTGTCTATGAAACAGATACACACTGTATATAGAGTGTACTGTACTGTATCCACACGTACAGGGTAATGAAACAAAACCAAACTCTCATATTAACTGAGCTGAAATACAGTAATGCAGTTTATTGAGGTTATTTGTGGCAATTATTCATCTAAATATTTTTCAGTAAAAACAAAACTTGTACACAAGGGTCGGAAAATAGATAAACTTAGCCATACACGTGACCTTGGTACATCCCAATCTGTTCACACACAGACACATATTCATATACTCTAGTACCTCTGAAATCAACTACTCTGAACTGACAGAGAGTCACTTGCTGTCCAACTCTTGAACTAGCTAATTTAAACGGGCTGATAAGTACAGTACATCAGAACCTAAACCAATAATATCACGCAGATCCAGCTGAAGATATTTGCATGTAATTTGCAAGTTGTCTGTGTACATCAATACATATTCAATATTACTTAAATCACTTTATCCACAGTGGAAAGGAAACAACTCTTATGTTAAATACATTTGTCACAAGTCTGCAAAAAACACAATAAAATGACTCACATTACAAATCAAGATTATTTATGACATTACATGAACATTGCAAACATTATCCAATTCCTCTTTAGTACAGTGGTTCGTATAGTGGTGAGTGTCCGTGGCTCTCACGCGAGAGAGCGTGGTTCAGGTCCCCAATGGGCGTGTTCTTCTTAGTGGCCTGGTGACTCAATGGGTAGGACATGAGGCTGAGACGTAGAAGCCTCCTAGTTTGAATCCCAGCCCAGCTGCATCCTTGCGCAGCTCCCTGGATGCTATATGTGGCTGCCCATTGCTCCCCCCAGGACAACGGGTTAAATGCAAAGAACAATTTTTGTTGCAACATGTTCAGTACAAGTACACAATGGCAATAAAGCTGTTTCTTCTTCCCCCTTGTTCAGTATGTGCTACGCATTACACACTAGAACTGAATAAAACAACAGAAACTGAAACAAACCAGTTGTTCTGACGGCATGTGATTGGCCATTCTTTACAGAACAATCATCTAAGGACATACATGAAAGAAAAGTGTTTACACACCTACATATGTTTGTAGCACCTGACTCTAAATCCATGCATACATTTTTAAAACATGCGCTTTAGAACTGGTCTAATTATTCTTCAAAATCCAGTGTTTTGGTCTGATATAAATGCAATTCTAGGAAACCTGACAATTTTAATCATGCTTCATTATTAAAACGTAGTGTAATTTGTGGGAAAACTCTGTGAAAGTTAAAATGATCAAGGCACACAGACACTGGCAAACCAGGAACTTAAGTAACATAAAAATCTGATTACTGGCCACAGGAGTTTGTTATCTTTGGATTACATTTCTGACAAAACACTGTTTAATTCTGACATTATTTGGAAATGCTAGTTTAATAGCATTTGTAAGGATGCAAGCTACATGTTTTTCCTTTTCCAATCATGCTTCCCATAAATTGCAGCAAAAAAATGGAATTGAAAAGTGGACCATGCCAAATGCTTTCCACGAATAATAAAGAACTGCCATCTACCCAACAGGACTCATGCACCATGAAGCGAAACTGAGAAATGTTAATTTTATTACCAGGAAGAACTTGGCACAAATGTCTGCCACAGCGATCGTGACGAACACATGAAACCAAACCACGTCCAGCCCCATTAGCAGCTTAGACAGAGAACTCTTAGCGCCTCTCATGCAAAGTGAGAAGAAAACCTCAGTAACAGACAAAAGCATCTCAAATGGGACACAGCATATCCATGCTGGCCACAGATCTTTAAAATGAATGTCATCTGCTGACCTTATACCACAGCCGGTCTCTGACAGAACATAATGGGGCTTATTCATAACCGAATGGTTACAGGATGAAAGAAGATGACACTGGCCTACAGTTGAAATTAACATCAATTACAATTTGCAGACACTTTACGCATATATAACTTTTCCATGTAACAAACGGACATAGGGAATTCTGGCCATCGCAAAAAGAAACCCCATAGTTCTTAGTCAGCATTTCCAATAGCAAAAACTCTCAGGTATGTGGTGTGGGCTAGTTTTCTATACTATTTCTTACACATCCTAGGGTGACACACCTCTTTCCAAAAGGAGTCACCATTTTCCTGGACAAATACACTGTGTTGTGGTAAGAATCAAACAATTAACAACACTTATTACAGTACAAACAAATCTAGATATGTAGATTCTGACATGTGCAAATCCATACTGACGAGAAATGTCTGACATAAAACATGTAGAAAGCACCTCCATTAATTTATTTATACCACTTCATTAATCCCAGAGGTGAATTACTTCTATGCATTTAACCCCTCCCCTGAAGGGAGCAGTGGGTGGCCAGCCACATGCAGTGCCCAGGGGGCTAACGCTGGGTGTCATGCGCAAGGACACACCTGGCTGTGGTGGGATTTGAGCCAAGAGGCTTCCATCTCCTAGCCAGATGGCCTACCCATTGAGCCACCAGGCTGCTATAATGACACATGATAATAAGAGAGACTGCAGAGGACAATCCAATGAAATTCATGTATTTTTATGTTGCAAAAGTGTAAGAACATTGGGTATTAGTGATCTCAGAGACAGCAATGAATAAAACTGCAAAATGCTACGTCTCAGAGTTTATGTTACACATATGTCAGCGGGGTTCCGCAGGGTTAAATTCATATATCTGTTTGAAACAGTTTTAATAGGTAGATCTGATTAAGGAGCCAATTCTGTCTTCAGCAAAAACAAAAACAGACAATGCCATGCAGTTGGAACATTTTCTATAGTTTTCATACAAAACTGTAAAATCTGCATTTTTTAATACTATGTCCACAACGTAGATGATAAAACACGTGTGATAAAGGATAATGTGTTAGAACTGTATGCTATCCAGCAAGAGCGGAACTTAACTACACCTGGAGTTCTCGGTCACTAGGTCATTGTATTCAAAACAAAGTGCAGTTGTAATTGTAAATTAATTGGGGAACTGCCTTTGAAATACATCTGCTATATGCGCTGGTGGCTGCAGAGCAGGACCTGCATCTGCTGAAATGTGCTGAAGGCTGCTGCTCTGTGTGCCCCAGTGGCCCTGTTGCCAGGGCAACAAAAGAGCAGGGAAAACGAGCTGCGCAAGGAGAAGAGAGAACACAGGCCCCATTTTCACAATTGTTCCTCGTCACAGCCCACTTTCTGAATCCCACCATTCACCAGGAGCACACAGACACCCTGGCACTGCCCTGCAGGAACCACTCCTGAACCCCTGGCCCAGCGTGCCGGGCGGTCCACCAGGTCCGTAGGCTTGGCAGAAGCTAAGCGCCTATCCTGACTTTCTGTAGCTTTATGAACACTTTTATCATGTTGAGACCCTTGAACCTCTGTTTCTATTACGGTGTCATTTTTACATCATACCGATATACTAAGAAGATCCATTCATCTACAGACTGACTACATTTTTACCTATATTTACCAAATGTTACTTTAAAACAGGTATTTGTAAAGTCCATAATTAAAGCCAGCAGAACAATTAAAATGCTACTTGTTTTATCATCTTACTAATGTATGAGACAAAAATCATTACTGTCTTTGCTACAGATGTGAAAGTGTTATGGTGAGAATCCCCCAGTAGTCAGGACAAGAGTGCGATTAGTCCACCCAGTCAGGGACCTGGGTCTTTACCTCAGCAGAATTATTGTCTTGTCTGCTAACTCTGTGTGGGCTGCAAGGTTGTGAGTTTGAGTCCCAGTCACCCCTGTAACATTTCGACAATATTCTAGTGTTGTCTACCTCGATTTTGTTATTAAGCCACTCAGTACCAATTTAAACAATAAATAATAAATGTGGCATAATGCCTGTGAAAATGTTATTTGCTCTCAAATTTATTTTAGTAACATCATCAATATATGTTCAATTGGTTTTATGTACCTTTAGCTTTTTCATTTCTTAACAGTGGTTCAAACAGCAGCACTTTTACAATGTAACTAATGTAAGAAAACTGTGTGATACATTCATGACATCATACGCCTCACATGAGCTTCAACCTTTTAAGTTTAAAAGCAATTTACTCAAAATCCATTTTAGGTGAATGTAGAAATAATACATCTGACTTCTGGTGGATCTGTTCCCCCTCACAAGGAACAGCTAAAAGTTGACTGTCTGACTTCCAGCTCTTAAGTGATGTTTGATTGGGGCTAGGCTACAGCCCATGTTTCCCTAGATTGGATGTAAGAAGAGGGCTGTAACAAAAATATACCATGTTCACTTTCCTAATACAAAGAATAAAAAAAAAAAAAAAAAAAAAAAAAAAAATAAAAAATTTTTAAAAAAAAAAAAAAAAAAAAAAAAAAAAAAAAAAAAAAAAAAAAAAAAAAAAAAAAAAAAAAAAAA
>JABJVR010000087.1:13454759-13465986 GCA_025773905.1 Chitala chitala | reverse complement strand
CGGGGTACGCCTAGACCGCCGCCCCACACAGCTATGGGTCGGGGTACGCCTAGACCGCCGCCCCACACAGCTATGGGTCGGGGTACGCCTAGACCGCCGCCCCACACAGCTATGGGACGGGGTACGCCTAGACCACCGCCCACACACAGCTATGAGACGGGGTACACTGAGACCCCCACGCCCACCTCCACAGCTTCATCTTCACTGCTACGCTGAGCAACAGGAGCTCAGTGCAGTTTCACTGCAGTTAGAGGATAAAGGGGCATGAAACCACAACGCTCTTCAACACTTTCAGCTGATTTTCCAGACAGGAGGATCCCAAATAAATGATGGCTAAAAGCATAATTAGTGTGAATGAAGTGCAGTTTTTAGCAGAATGACCTTGATGGAAGTTTAGTTGAACTCAGATTGCAGTTTAATCTGTGTTGACTGAGACGCTGTTCAGGCCCTTTTCTACAAACACACATTTGTAAGAAGGCGCCCCTCCCAACCACCACTCGGCTCCAACATGAGATCAAAGTCTGCATTCATAAACTGGCGCATTGTGCTGCTATGCAGTGTGAAGGTCACCTGTCATCTGACTGTAAACACAGAAACAACTGTGTGTGTGTGTGTGTGTGTGTGTGTGTGTGTGTGTGTGTAAATTAACAGAATTATTACTGTCAGATAGCACTTGTTTCATGTTCTAAAATTCCCTGGAGCCAGCCTTAAGTGTTTTAATGATCACAGTTTACACACACCTCTTTTATGCACGACTACTCACGTTCTGCAGGAGTGAGTCACTCATTTGACTCTGATTTGGCACTGGACACACACCTCCCACTATGCACGAATGTGAAAGCCAAGAACACATGTATCCGCCCTTAATTATTTTATCACATCTTCAGTTTGACAGATGTTGTACTTAAAATGTTCTGGGTAATTTTGCAAAGCAGCGATATATCTAGTACACATCATATATATGGTGTGTAATATAAAAGTATATATATGTACATATAGACCAAGCTCCAATGTGATTATCCTAGTGGCTTAATGGGTAGTGCAGCAGGATGGTAGGTAGAAATCTACTGGATCAAATCCCAGTCCAGACAGGTAGTCAGCTTTTTTTTTTGTCACTGCATATACATATATCAAAATGAAATCTCTCCTCTGCATTTAACCCATCCACCTGAGAGGGAGCAGCAAGCAGCCATATAGAGCACCTGAGTGTTTTGCTCAAGGACATATCAGGGTGGGATCTGAACCAGGGACTGGGAGACTTCTGTATAACAGCCTAATTCACTACCCATTGAGCCAGCAGGCCACCCAAGGTACATCCTTGAGCACGACACTGAATGCTAGCTCCCCAGGCACTGCATGTGACTGTCTGCTACTCTCTTCAGGAAGATGGGCTAAATGCAGAAAACAAATTTAGATGTAACGTGTGTGTGTGTGTGTGTGTGTGTATACACATACAATGACAGGAAAGCTGCTTCTGGAATGTTCTGTGTGTGAGGTGGTAATGTGATACCCAGAGCTGATGGAGGCCAGCTGAAGAGTTACAAAACAAACAACGTGGGCTCAGGGCCTTTCACCAAATATATGGTCATTCTGCATCCTGTGGGTGAAGGTCAGTCAGAGGAGGAGGTGCCGAGAGCCAGAACGAGCCACACCGTGTCTGCTAATCGAGAGCCGCATCTTCACATTTCTCCACATGGAACTGAGATATTACAAATCATGTTGGGCTTTTCAACAAATCCATATATCTTCCTTTTGCCATAATTAGAAAATTCTGTTATTAACGTTAATAATGTAAAATCATCAGCTCTTATGTAGCAGTAACACAATACAGCAGGACTGCCACCTGTGCCAGGTAAAGCACGCGGTCGTTATGAATGCTTTCTACACATGCTGCCTCTCGTCGGTTCACACCTACAGGACGGGCTGCATTATTCCTGTACATGTTGTGATTGGTGCTCTGCAGAGATCATGTCATCTGTGAGCCAATAAGGACTCAAACACTCAGAGTCTCCTGATTCTAGAAAATGCCTTTCCCATGAGAAATGAAATACTCTAGTATTACAGGTATGTTATTGTTTGGTTGTTCGGAGAGAATAAATTCATATCCAGCAGAGGAGCTTTCCTATGTCCTAAATGCTGGAGGTCCTCATGTGGACAGTCAGGAGCCTTACAGCTGACATAACAAACTCCACTGACAGTATTTTTATGAAGTACTACATACTTTTATATAATGCAGAAACAAAGCCAAACATTACCATTACAAAGCAATATCATCAGTACACCAGTCTCATCTACTTTCAGCTGATTTTAATTTTAAAAGGGACAGATTTTCATTCCTATGGCAGGTTGTCTCTGTCAAGTCAGATATACATAGTATGTTAAACAAAGAAAAAGGACTCATTTATACAATGTAGACATTTTCACAGGAAACATACATCAAAGGCTGTAACTCTACTGAAGGAACAAGACTGAACATGCTCCGTGGAATACGTGCAGATCCCTAACACAAACAGAGCGCCCTCACAGGAATTCATCCTTATTTTAATTCTGCGTGCTGTTTTACTGTTCAAACAGCTAAATAAATGGTTGTTTTAACAAGATTACATTTCACTTTAAAATATTGACTAAACCATGCAGTCTTTACTTTAGACAACTTGTGAGGTGAAATTTGACATGAGCCCAGGTATAATAATCAATTTGATGCTGAGAAGCACTTGCAAAGTTACACAGGAAACCTCATTTTAAAAACTGCATGAAGAAAGTGTTAAAACCACCAAAATAATTTTAGCATCTTTATATATAAAGTCCATTACTGACCAGCAGGAAACTCTTTCAGCCTCAAATTCATCTGGACTACTTTGTTCAGGAGGCATTTCCATGTAAAACAAACGGCTCTGGCATTGTGTCAACACACATCACATATCATTGACTCATGGTCAGTTAATAATCATCTTGTAATGGATGTACAATTAAGACTGATTATCTCCAAAGATAATTGTTTCAGATAGAAACATTTCCAGAAATGTCTTCGTCATAGAGGCACCGATTTGCACATTTTTCCCACCCAGCTGAGACCCTGGTGTGGGATGAACTCTGAGCACAAGCTAATATAGCATCACTTTGCAAAACTGGTTTTGATTTTGCTGGACTCCGTGGTTTTGATTTTGCTGGACTGCTTGGTTTTGCCTTCTGTCAAATAACTTGGCTCTACACGAGTGCTGGGTCCAGGAACAGAAAATCTGTCGCGCACTCTAAAGTCAGACCGCTGGTTTAACGAGATTTTAATTTATGTACACATTGTGTCCTTATATTTTTGGGGACAACTTGCTAACAAAGAGTAACAGTAAGTGGGCCAGTAGGCTGAACTCAGACCAGGTCATGTTTTTTTGAACACTCTGTTTGACCTTATAACTAGGCGACTGTAACCGTGACGACTCTTACGGTGAAGAACCATTGCTGTGGGCCCATGGACCCCCTGTACATCAACAGCCTCATTTATGTCTTCAGGAGGCCCTTGTTGGGACGGCCCAATGCCTCAAACACAAGAATTCCCAACCCCCCGTCACAAGTCCTCTGCCCCGCCCCATCTGCACGCCTGAATGGGGGCGAGCTCATTGTTTTAAGGGCGGAGCTGAGCCATTGTTTGCCAGTGGGCTGAGGTGGCCTGACGCTGTTTGCTGGTGATCCAGCTGCTTCTATTGGTTAAGGTCTGGCTCTAATGAACCAGAATAAGGGGTGCACCAGAACACCCATGTGGGTCAGACCGCTGGAGGTCAACCGAAATACACAGCCTTTAAGATCTGCACTGGTGGCATGGCGGGAAAATGGAAGAATTACTTTCTCAAATGTTTTTGGGATCCGGGGAAACCTCCTTCTTATTTCATTCCTTTAAACAACTCAAAGACATAAATTAAACTCTGAAGCTAAATGCATTTGTATAAACAGCAGAATTCAGACTCATAAAAACAGAAAAGAATCTCTCCTGGAGAGTGCAGGAGCTCACCATGCGAGATAAATTGAATTTAAGTGTCTTGAGGGGCATATGCTGAACTTCAAGAATTGAGTAAGGAGTACAAATTTAAGAATCACTGACCAAAAAATACATTTACATCTAAGGATGAGATATGAACACTTTAAGAAAAAACTGAGTTTAAAGTCATACAAATTTTTTTTTGTATATTTAAAGGTTAAGTTTTTGTTTATTTCGGTTTTGCACATACCTGCAAGTGATATGCGTTATTTACATTTCTCTGTGGCCAAAATGCATTTCCAAGATAAATAAAAGCCATGCTTTATCAATGGCCGAGTGTTTACGCTCTAGTCTCTAACTTGATGTATCTGTGCGAAATCTGTACATCACAGCACGCAATAAAACAAACCACTGATTTGCTGCCACCTAGTGGCCATAATAAGATGCAGTACAAACGTTCAGGAGTGGACCAAACAGCGGCAGAGGCGGAAACCAACTGACCCCCATCAGTAACTTACAATAAGATGCGTAACTGAACAGCAGCCAAAAGTAACGTAACTGCTCGTTAAATCGTCATTTTAAGAAGAACATTTCTTTACATCAGTGAGATTTGCCTGATACGCATTATTTTCCAATAGCCACTAAATAATTGAACTAAAATGATGAAAAGGCTCAATATGATCATCTTTATGGGCCAACCAATCAAAAATATTTGTTGCTACTGATTTTGTGTCTCCCTCCCCCCCAAATAAAAACAAGGAGTGAAACATGTTGAATGGAGAATGTTTTATTTAGACGTTGTGTTGCTTCTGTATGACGTAGTAGATATTTGTCATGTTAACCAGAAGTAAAGCACATTGTCATGCAGTGGTACAGAAGAGTACTTGGAGAAGTTTGGCTGGGGGGGGTCATGGCGAGCCTTAGGCTCCTTCCCCCACCAGCATCATTTAGCCTCATTCCCACAGAGAGCGAGCAGGGCATTACTGTAGGGACCAGACGTTTCACTCTGTAACACAGCATAAGCTCCAGTTAAAAGACATGTAAAGCAAGACAAGGCAAGACCTCAGGCTCGCCGTGACCCCTCAACCAACCTCCCCCCCCACGTACCTTAATCATGTCATACAGGGACTTTTTGTGGATCCTCTTGAAGTTCTCCCTGATGTCCAGCATGTCCACCTCACTCCGCGAGACCATGACGCGGATCAGCGTGTGGTCATCTGTGCCCAGACCCTGTAGGAAGGACCATTAGAGTCAGACTGCAGCAAGGGAGTCACTGAATGGTGTGTTATACACACACACACAAACACATGCACATGTGCACAGATCCACCCATACATGCGTGCACAGACATGTGCACATACGTGTATGGATGTGCACACACACACTTCTGCACACATATACACATACACGTCTACACACACAGTCACATGTAACTTTTTTTTTCTAAAATATCAAAAAGTGTTAATGTTTCCTTAAACATTGAGCAAAATGAAGATGTGAATTATTATTATTTTATGGTGATACATCTTTCTGGCTTTCCAGAAATGTATTTTATGGTTCAAACCTTCATTGATTTGTGGAGGACGTCTGTGAAATATGCTGGAACACTCCTGGTACATTTAACTGAGTAGGAGAAAAAATGCACTGAGGAATTACACACTCACCCGCTAATGGTTCTTGCTTTTAATTAAACATCCCACAAATGCGACACACAAACATGATCAACAATGTGTATTATTTTATGCCTTTTAGCTGCATACAACATGGTAATAATGCATTTCTGTATTTATTTGGAAACAGCTTTCCATTACTGTGAAACTCATAGGCATTAGGAGTGCATTGACTGAAGTGTGAGTGTGTACATGTGTGTGAGCTCCACACTTACCCACAGCCAGAAGCAGTTTCTTCAGGTTGCCAGAGGTCTCCTTGCAGATGCTGTCCTCAATCTCAAAACCCGTGTTCTTCTTGTACTGATCAAAAACTGACAACACATGTACTCATTTCACTCCCTGGTTCACAGCTTTTCCATCCTTAAAATCAATGTGAAACAACACAAGTTCAGAGTGGACCCGGTGGCACATTCACCTCTCCTCAGGTGCTCGTGGCTTTGATTGCCGAGGATGGTGATGAAGGTATCTTCATCAGTACCAAACTTTTTCTCTCCTGCATTCTCCAACGCCTGCAGATAAAACCAATGAAGAGCAAGGACTACCAAAAACCTATATGTGAATTTGCTAAACTGAAAATTATTTATATTAGGATACATTCTAAAGTTGTTTTGCTTTCTTTATTAACACACACTCCTAAAGGACAAGTGATTTACCTTAGCATCACTTATAACTTTGCTTTCATCCACTCCAGACAGCCTGTTGGCCTGTATAAAGATATGTTTATGACAGAAAGTTGAAGCTGACTGTCATTTTTGACAGAAAACTCCATACGTTAATAACAATGAAATCTCTATTATGTAATCTATTGGTTATGAACAAGAAAAAGATATTGCTTGAAATGAACTTAATTATGTTAGTTTGACCTGATTATGTTGATAACAGAGAGCGTGCAGGTAGGTTATAGCTCCGATAAACAGTTCACCTGCAAGAGAATGACCAACATCCTCTCAAAGTGTCCAGAACAGTCCCTTTTAATGTCTTCTTCAAGGCTGTGATGGTACTCTGCAACACAAAGTGAGTCTCAGGTTCTGGACATGAAAAACCCCTTGCTCATACAACCAAACATTTGCCCTCTAGCACCCAACTCAGATCATATGGCAAATTGAGTACTGATGTCACCTTGCTGGTAAGCAGCAACAATACATCTGATCTGCTCCTTTGACCGTGATGCCAGGATCTCGATCAAGACGTCCTCGTGAGTCCCCAAATTCTGACAGGCAGAAGAAATATTGATGAATTTCCATCTTCAGACAGACTTTACATGCTGCCACACCCTGTGTGATCTGTCAGTGTGAGCACAGGATTTCTTGGAGTGTTTTTTCCTGTCTAGTGATCAGTGGTCGTAAACAGAATGAATTATAATGAAGACAAACACATTATGACCCTCCAAAATTTAAGCCTCAGTGCAGCTTAAAGTTGCTGAGAGGAAAACTCCAACAGTTATTCTTACATATGCACCACTTGGTAGTTTGTACTGGACAGTGTCCTTGGGAGGCCGTCATCCACTGACTCCATAGTGCTACTGCAGGACTTCAGTGCACACATGGAAAACTACAGAGAGACCTGGAGAGGTGTGGCAGGGAGGAACGGCCTCCCGGATCTGAACCAGAGTGGTGAATTGTTATTGGGTTTTTGTTCAAAACCGCTGATTAACCATAAGCACCTTGTTCAAACATAAGGAAACTCATAAGTGTACATGGTACCAGAATCAGCGCCAAACCCTCTGGTTGATGAGACCCCGTCGGGGTCTGCTGAAGTTGGTGTGGCAACTGCATGCTGGCAAGGCTGCGGGAGTGGATGAGATTCGACTAAAGATGCCAAGGGCACTGAATGGTGTAAGAGTCGCATGGCTAACACGCCTCTTCAGTGTTGCATGCAATGTAGGAAAAGTACAGTTGAACTGGTAAACTTGGGTATGGTCCCCATATTTAAAAAACACAACCAGAGGATGTGTTTCCATTACAGAGGGATCACACTTCTCAGCCACCCCAGTAAGGCATATGAAAGTGTCCTGGAGAGACTAAATTACCCAATTTAGAAAAAGAGCTCACTGCTCTCTTTGGCCAGAGTAATTATATCTCCAGCATATCTTGGAAGTGTCTTGGGATCCCCCCATAACAAAGCCTTTAATACACCCTTGATAATGTGACACAGTTTACTAGCAGAAGAGTCCAGGCAGGCAGGGGTAGTTCCTTTTACCTTCAAAGCATGATTCAGCTCACTGACATCGTAGTAAAGTCGATCGGCCACTAGCGCAACCGCAAGGGTCTCAAACTGTCCTTTAAGATGAGACTTGAAATAGTCTACAAGGTCCTGTGAAACAAGAAAACAATTTGGAAAGAAACAAAATGTGCTTTGGGAGGTTCTGCAGAAAAATCTGATATTGTTGTAAATCACATTTATATAAAAATATGGAAAAGGTCCACAAGCTTTCATACACCACTGTATTTTGATGAAAAGGTTTGAACTGAAGCAGCAAACTCACCTCTCCATACTTGGTCTTAAAAGACCTTTTAATCTGCTGTCGCTGATCGTTGTTGCGGGTTGTTAGGATGTCAACGACAGTACCTTCATTTATCCCTAGATGTCATCATGTGTTACTTTTCACAAAATAGATCACCACACATGTTCATAAATAAACGTTTTTAATCCATTGAGATAGATGATAGATGTGTGTAGTAAACATAATGGCTTTTCACTGGCAGTCGTGGCCTTACCAAACATCTTCTTTGCATCGTGAAGAGCTGCGGCATCCTTGTTGGGGTCAAACCCACCGATTGGGTTCACAGTCCCTCTATAATAGCTCTGGATGTTACATGGTAAAAACAAGCTCAGCATCTCTTTGTAAAATGTTTGTGTTAGATCCCACGATAATGACTGGTATCAAAGGAATGTGTAACTGTTTTGTTTTTATTGCATTCCAGTTTTTACCATTTCATTGTCATATTTCAGTTACAAGACAAACCAGAAAAACAAGAAAATACTTTGTTGCTACACAAATCTGTCCTGTAATCCGCAATGTTGTTACTACAAAAGACAGCTGATTCTGGTACACTGTCTGCATCTTCTTTAGCCTTTTAAATATATTGTTTTTTTTTTTAAGCCATAACTGTGTTTTCTTTTTTGTCACTAACAACACAATATATTCAGTTCAAACAAGACAAACGATCCACGGTTTCCTTCCAGATGTAGTTCCTGCTCAGTGCATTTTACAGTATTCAGTAAACATGCATGACCAACATTATTACATACTCAAAATGATTCAAAACAGTCAACTTGTGAAAAATAAATCATTACGTATTTGAAACGTATGAATTTTAGTTGCAAAAGTTTAAAAGCATTGAATTACTGTGCATAATTATGTAGCAAATTAGTGATATAAATTATCAAACATATAAAGATACAGCAAGTGTTTCTCAAGAAAAAAATCTATCTTACCATTGTTGTAATTACAGTGTGATGCTGATTCTGAAAATTAAAAAGGAAAAACAATGAGCTCACTTTTCTGTTGCATATATTTTCCATAAATTTATGAACATTCACTCAAGCAGTCTACAAAGTGGTCCAGTTTAATAAACACAATGTAAAATATAATTAGAAAAGGAAGTACTAGTTTAAACGAGTTCAAACTAATCTTACACAGGAGTTCACTAGTGTCAGTCTGACTCGGTAACACAGGTGTGACAGAACAAAGTGGAGGGATAGAGCAGCTTATATCTCTCACCTGTTCACCACACCCTGAGAATACCAGAGCCAAGCAGGTGTGGTCTTCCTATAGGCAGTATGAATGGCAGCACAGGGCCCCCACCCCACCAGAGGCCCCCACGCAGCCTAATGTAAGATATTGCCCAGGACCAACTAACCTGCATACATGGGTAGCCTGTGAAGTCAGCAGTTCACACATGGTAACATTAGAAGCTAGTTAAATTAGATTAGATCAGTTTGGGGTTGTTAAAACTTTGAAACTGCCCAAACAGGAACAGTGGTGCCACAAAAAACAGCCTCTAGCAATTGTGGTTGCAACTTCATACCTTTGATCTATACGTCCGTCAGCATTGCTGTGAAGAACTAGCAGCAAATATGTCAGCAGTTTTACCTAACATGCTTGTTGTACAAGAACTGATGCAGTGGAATGCAGATGTAGTTGATAAACCCACACAACACCAACAGCGCATAGAAGGCATCTTCTCGAAGGTCACACCCTGGGTGTTGGTGACAAGAGGCACTGTGGGAACGTGCCTCAAAAGCTCAGAGGGTCATCAGCAAATGCTGAACTTCTCATGTGGATCAAGTGGTCAAATGTGCAACTGAGCAGACAGAGTAACAACTTTGCTGTTTAATGTAAATAATGACAAGGATTCTGCTTTTATTCTTCACTGGCAACTCAGCACATAATTTAGGCTCAAACGTGTCCTTTGGCAGTCATGCTAATGCAGTGTCACATGTGCTTCCTGCAGGTGACAAATATTGCTGTTTAATGTAAATAATGACAAGGATTCTGCTTTTATTCTTCACTGGCAACTCAGCACATAATTTAGGCTCAAACGTGTCCTTTGGCAGTCATGCTAATGCAGTGTCACATGTGCTTCCTGCAGGTGACAAATATTGCAAGGCTGTGGCATGTTACTACAGAAGATACTGAAAATGTTATGCACTTTTCACAGTAGTTCAGATTACTGCAACGCTTTACTTTGTGGAAGTTTAGACCACACACTACACACCTTAAAGAGCACCCAAAGTACAACCGCTAGAATTATTACTGGAAGCAGAAAGAATAACCGTATAAATCCTGTGCTATCCTCACTCAGTTGGCTTCTTGTAAAGTACAGGACTGATTGCAAAGTTTTGCTGCTAACATACAAGGCACTCAAAGGCAAAGCACCGGTAAATCTAACAGAGTTATCCATATGTGTGCCCGGTGCCCAAATCAGCACCATCTGAGCAGGATGCCCGCTGTACCCCCAGATGGATCTTTCACCCTGGGGGTGCCACAAGCCTACAGAGTTACTCTTACACCTGGAGCACAGAAGGACTCTACAGTGCCATTTATATTCAGTCACCCTTATAAACGGTGTATCCTGTAATGTTAGCATGACCAGGAGGGGCTGGGCAGCCAGTCAGCCTTGGGCCCCCAGAGGTTTTTTTCCTCCGGACCGAGTCCTCTGCTGTTGTCTCACTTTAACGTCAATCATTCACCTGCTCTTAATTCTGTTGTATCAAAACTTTTTTCTGTAAAGCACTTCGAGGCAACGTGTGAAAGTCAGTTCACTTGACTGTAAAAATATGCAAACAAACTGTGTGGTCTTATCTGTACTAGTCTGGGACAGAACTTAAAAATGTGAAAACAAAGTAACTCTGAGCGAAACAATGTTATCTTACGTGTGCTGTGTCACCGACTAGTACATCCACATTCCTGTATACCTTTCAAAGTACTTTGGGCAATAAGGTTCCTTTCTGTGCATAAAATTTAAAAGGTAAGTCCACGGGGGGGGGGGGGGAATAAAAAATTATTGAAGTGCTTTATTAAAAATTTTAATGCAGATTATCGGGAGATTGACAGCAGAAAGTCTTTAAACATTGCTTTACT
>JABJVR010000087.1:13434164-13454659 GCA_025773905.1 Chitala chitala | reverse complement strand
AAAAACGTGTTGTTTTTAAAATTTTATATGTTTCACTGAAAGTCCAGTTCTGGGTGATACAGAGAGAGAGAGAGAGAGAGAGAGAGAGAGAGAGAGAGAGAGACCTAGACACAGAGAGAGAGAGAGAGAGAGAGAGAGAGAGAGAGAGACAGAGAAAGAGAGAGAGAGAGAGACACAGAGAAAGAGAGAGAGAGAGAGAGAGAGAGCAGCCAGAAAATGGACAGGTTAACAGCAAGTAATGCAGGGACAAGGTGTCAAACATAATGTAATACAAGAGAGCCAGATGGCTGAAAACACTGTCCAAAGGTGAGCACTTCATGGTGTTCACAGCTAAAGCAAATCCAGTGCCCTTCTGTTTTAAGTTTGTGAAGGTTTTCATCAACTAGAAAGGTTCCACGCAGAAGAAGGAAAAATATTTGTAGTGTCATTGTTACGCTCCAGGACAGGGTTGAAGGCAATCACTTCCTATTAGCTCATCTTGGCGTTCAACAAAAGGCCTTGTCCCTTGCAGAGTGGCTCTGTGGTAGCTATGGAAACGTGTCATTATGATAATGTTCACGTATATGTGTGTGCACAGATGCAGTACAGAACCCTGCTAAAAGCTTATTCTGAGGGGTATGTGGAGCAACAAAAGGTCAAGACAGGGACACCATTGATTCTCCATTGGCTCTCCAAAAGGGCCATTCTCTAATTCAGATCAATGGGACCAGCTGATTTTTCAAAGGCCTAATGGCATTAACACCATGCCAGTAGTTCATGTTCATCTTATGCTTAACACTACAGCCTTTTCTTCTTGCTGCATGGATGTGAGCCTTTCTTATTTAGTCAGCATGTGATCTTCAACTCAGGCGTAACCTGACAGAAGCCAGTCAGCACATTCTTATTAAAGATTCTCCCAAACGTTTACGTTTAGCACAGTCAAGCTTGGGTGGGTGTAAGCTCGCTGCCGATTTACAACCTGTCGCATTACTGACAGAAACATGTTTTCATAATATACGCGTTTACCTCAGATGCAGGGAGTAGTAACAATGACCAGAAGAGCCTCATTTGCCACAGACAAAGTGGGAACTGGGAGCTGATGGTGAGACAGAACACAGCTGGGAGCAACCGTGTGTGTGGGGCAGGGGGTTGGGGGAGTAGTTCACTGAGTAACCTCATTACTGAGCTGATAAGACTCTATACAGCTTGCACATCAAACAGCTCTCTTATCTGCTGCTGCCGGTCTAGGCATAGACAACAATCCCTCCCTCGCAACTATTTATATAAGACAGTATGGTGCGATTCTGAGATGATCCTGCATAAGGCCGGCTCAGTAACGACACACTCTCCTGGAAGTCTGTCGTGACTTCTGTGTTTCCTCAACTGTGTCTCTCATCAGCGCACAAGGCAATTTATCACATTTAAATCTACCAAGCGAAAGAACACAGAAACAATCTAATCACTGTGCTGTTTATAATAATTACAATAACAATAATTTTTATTATTTCTATCTGCAAGCTTGCAGACTAATGCATTATTCAATGCTACACCTCCAATATTAATCACAATGAATAAATCACACCAAGAGCAGAAAAGCGCTGTCGGAGCCTTTCGTAGTTTGTGGGGAGTAAAGCGCAGTCATGAATTATCCAGGCCTGTTAGCCTCCTTTCCCCAGCCGATGTTCAGGGTGCGTGTGTACGTCTGTACTCCTGAATGGAACAAGGCTTCTACAACCAAAAGCCAAGACGGAAAGGATCAACACAGCCGGGCGGGCGCATGACAGAGAGCTGAGACTGTGGGAACGGCTGAAAGCGACCTACATTTTGGGGAGAAATGATTTTGTGGGTCTAGAGGAGCACAAGCACGCTGACACACAGACACACACACATGCAGACGCACGCATGCACACATGCCACAAACAAGCCCTTTTAAATATTTCAGGGAAACACAGCAGAGCACAATCCCGCTGTGCTACCCTGGGGCCTGAGCCTCTCCCTGACATTCAAAAGTCAGCAGAGAACACCCGTGTCCCACCCTGCTGCTCTAAAAATCTCAAGGACTTCGTCCGTTACACTTCTAACATCGGCGGGCTCTTACAACTGAAATAAAGCCTGTCTGGAGTGTGATGTAAACCACAATAAAACATCAAAGAAAAAAAAACCAACACAATGTCAAAAATCAACCCACCATTGAAAAGAAGAGGAAGTGCTTGAAAGGCAATACATAGAGCAGGATGCCCCATGTCAAGTCACAGTGTGGTCATATATTAACAGACAAAATGGCCCAAAACATTAACTTAGTGAACACTGTTCACAAAAGACCTTACCGGGGCCTCTGCGTCACCCCTGGCATTTTGTAGGATGCTGATTAGTTTTACCTATTTTTGACATGACAATGCACTTAAGGGTACCCTAGGGAAGCATGCGCAGTGCCTTAAAACTGTCCATTTTTGGCTTGGCGCTGGGAGGACGGACACTGCCTGACAAACCCATAAGGTCAGTGGCGATAAACCAATCTAGACCTGACCTTCGTCTGCCCCTGTTGCATTAAAGCTGCGTTTTAGAGTTTTCACGGAATGCCACAAGGTTGACAGGACTCATAAGACATGCACACAACTCACAAAACTTTCAGATAATGCAACACTCAGGCAGCCATGCAGTTATAGTTGATAAATATTTTCCAGTGAAACATCAATTATGAATAATGTCTTAGTTAAAAGATGTGTTCTGGCTTTAGCGCATGCCGTAGTCAGATAGTGTGAAGCACAGGCAGGGTCCTGACACCCTAATCTTTACAGATCATAACACTGATTTGGTAAGACTATGGAATTTGCACCAGGCTTGAAGGCAGCGTATTAGATTGGTGCATACAAACAGTCCCTGTACTGGCTCAGGAGACATGCTGCTGGGGTGCTCCAAAACCACTCTGCAAAAGCCCCCACAACCCCAACCCCACCCCCACTGCCAGGATGAACACGCTCTGACACACAGACGCACATCCGGCCAGAACTGTGTGTTCTCTTTTGTCTCAAACAACAAAGGCTACAAACACCTTAATCTTATATTGCCAGACTGTATTATTTTTTGCCTAACAGCAAATTACATTTCACTGTAAATCAGCAACGGTATGACAAAAAAAATGCATATATGTGTAGTGTGTTCTATATAATAAGTATAATCACAGAAAAATGTGAGCATTTTCAGCTGCCGTGCTTTAATTTGTACGTGCGACTGTGGCGCTTTAATTTGCTGACACAGAGTTCAACGGCCACGCAAATGGCGCAGTCTTTTAGAAATACGATTAGGCAGTGAAGACTTCCTAACCAGCCCTGGGCAAAATGGATTCAAGCCGAATGGTTTTTCCTACTTCTTTTCAGATAATGAGGAAGAAAATCCAAAAATTTAACCCTTTGGTAACACTCGAAACATGTGGCATACAAAACACCTGTCCCCTTTCACGTGGAACTAATTCTCTTTACAGCACAGGCTGTTTGCAAGAGCTTTACTGGCCAGCATAGCTGAGCACGTCGTAGTATTTCAAACAGGACGTCCGACGCCCGCCTACACAACAGCCAGCGTAAGCCTGAGCTGTAACGTTTTTCTCAGACACTGTCTTAGCAGTCTTACAGACATGTAGTGCTATTGTTATACCACATCTGACTGCGTAGATCTTCTGAGTAGCGGGTGAAAACTCGCGCCAAGACCTCTGTGGTTACACAGACAAACAAGCATATATGACCTCTTTGTGTGTGGGGGGGAGCATGAAAATATCTATGCTGAATTGTCATTGTTGTCCCCCCACCCACAGTCTACTGGTAGACTATTGCACAACTCCAAACAAACATTTGTGATTTTGCCCATAATGTGCTCAGCTCACAAAGGTTATAGGTGGGTGGGGCTTTTTTCCCCCTGTGTGTGTAAGGGTGCATGGGTGGTTGGTGGGAAACTATAGTTTCCTGACAGTCTTCTGTTTCCTGCTATTTGGAGGCAATCATTGTGAACAGTTTAACTATATTTCACAAGGGGTCTCAATGACAGGCAATCAACTCTAAGCCTCTACATGTTCAGTTATTACTTTTACTTCTGAATGTGAAAACAGTGTGAGCACAACTATACAGAGACAACTGATGAGTATTTATCATAATTGTTATGTATTACAGAAAGGAAAGACCTTGATATAATGCATAACCCTCCTCAAATCAGTGTTCACACAATACACACCTGTGATACAACATAGCCTGGCAGTCAAAGGTGTTTAATGAAATGTTAATGTTCAATATGTCTTTGGGAGGTAATGTGAATTAAAGACTTCTAAAGATGGGCTTAGGACACAGCTGCTTCTTAAACATTTCACTTCCAAATCCTCCTGAACGAGAGGAAGTTTATCAGACAGGCAAGGGATTTGTGAGTTGGGGGAGAAAGTTCCCAAACACATTCTGAGGCTGTGTTTCCACCTTGAGCTCACAACAATCCTGGCATAATTCCACACTTAATATCTTCCACAAACACCCCCCCCCCGCGCGCGCGAGCACACCCCCTCTGGGCAGGTTACGCAACACTTTGGCACGATAAGCCACACTCTCAAGATCTTCCTCACTCTTGCACCCTGCTGCCCAAGGAATTCAACCCTTTTTCACCTTCATGTTCCAAAATGAGAATCAGATGTTTACAGAGGAAGGACCCCCTCCCATCCTGTCCGACAGTACACCAGGGGTGCCGGCAGCGCAGTGACAGGAAGTTTAACATTCCACCCTCTTTCCATCACTGGACAGCTGCGCTGGGTGTGTGAGAGCTTAGAAAGGCTTTGCAGTATAGGCCTCACCATTCTTTGAGAGCACAGAGGACGATTATCACATTTAAGGGCCATTGCTCTTTCACCATCAACGATCTGCGTGAAGTAACTCCTTACCCCTGACAATATCCTCATTCTGTGACTGCCCTGCTCTCTCAGGATTTCCCATAAGAATTTTTTTTCTAGTCAATAAAGTTTATTGTTCTGAGGGTTGGCCTCTTTGAAGGAGCTTCAGGAGGTATTTAGAAACCTTTAAAAAATCTGTCAGGAACAGGCTGCTCACAAGGACACAAGGGGAAAAGATCCCATAGACAGACAGTCACAGCCAGCGGGGACCGTACTGCACGAGACAAGGGACAAGAGAAAGGTGACATGTTAATACCTCAACGTTCCAGATTGAGAATGGGAGGTCACATATTCCATTCCTAAAACACCCTCCCACAATGTGTGCACTAATCCAGCCGGAATACCTACAGCTAATTTTACCCCCACCCCCCATTTCCAAGTCCTTCAATTCAATGACTCAAACATGTAGCAAGAGGCTGGGTGTGAAAAAAAACCCATGTGGAGTCCAAATGGGAACTGTTGTTTAGAAGATGGAAGGAATTCTTAATTCCAGCGACCCCCTTTAAAGTCCCTGTATAACTGCAGATTCATTGTGGCTCAATAAAGAGCTTTTGTTTCCCAGCAAACATTAAGGGGCAGACAAAGAGGGGCGCGCCAGCCGACGCGGAGACACTCATTCAAACCCTGCGAGGTTTGAGCCTTCGCCCTGTGGGACTCCCGTGGTTCCAACCATCCCGGCTGCTCGCAGTCAGAGATCACAGCCACCCCATCTCCTTCGTTTTTCTGTGGGGTTTTAACAGCTCGTGCTTTCGTTTATTTAAAAGGCAGTTTAACGTCGGAGGGCTAACCAAACTTGAGGAGGCTTCTGGCTCGCTGAAAGACAGTTGGGAAAACGGTCTCGAAAGCCGTGCCACGGAGGAACACAGCAGCCAGCGCAGTTTTCTGATGTCGTCCAAGCTAATTTAAAACAGCCGTGCTGCTACCTAACTTCTGTGTGGGGAGCTGAAATCAGATCGCCAACCACCAGGCTGTCCCTTTATTCGGTTTACCCTGGTTATTCTTGGATGGTGATGAAACCTAACATGGCTACCAGCTGGGCACTGGTGGCACTTGAGTTCACCATCTACTGTGTGACAGCTGTGCTGTGTCCAACGTCACAAGGTGTGGCACAGTGCAATTTGGATATAACCTGTATCAGACCCCAGGGCCACAGTGCTGGTAGCTGCCATGTTTTCTACAAATTCTAAGTACAATACAGCCTATCAGGTAACAGTGTGTGTTACTCTGTAATATTGCTGCTCAGCAAAATGGAGATATGATCCCAAGAGCACACGCCCTGGCGACGACATAAGGTATTATTAAACCGATGTAGGAATGTTCTTGGCTATGACCATGCACAAAATAAATATTGCTGATATACAGAACGAACATTGACCGTGAAGCTGAAAAAACTGAGCAGAAATTACATAATGCAAATTTAGGCCTTTAATCTAATTCTAACAAGCTGCTTCCAACGAACCCGCATAATGTGATTCCAAGACCCAGATTCCATGAGACAAGCAGACTGCACTGTGGAAGAACTTACGCATTCATATTGAATAATTTCAGCGGCTGCCCAAATAATAACGGCATGCCAGAACCACTTCAAGCCAACGGACAGAATATTGTCAAAGTCACTGACATTACTGACATTTTACGGCTTGGTGTTTAATTCAATCCATTCTGCCAGCAGAATTGAAGGAATGCGATTCGTCTGTTTTCTGCTGGCACAGCCACACTCACCGAGTCGGCTCTCTTTGTCCCGGCAGGCAGCAGCCACCTTCTCCAGCTCCTGGTACCTCTGAGCCAACTGGAGCTTGCCGTCCTGCAGGTGCGGCCTCCGGGAGAGACTCTCTTCTGCCAGGCTCCTGTTAGTGGAGAGGAGGATGTCCCGGTCCATTTGGAGTTCCTGAAACTGAGCAAATGCAATCCACCTCGTAAGAGAATCCCACAACGGTACCGCGCCTGCTGCTGTCCTTGGATCTCGAGCTTTTCTGTACTTTCTCCATTTGTTTTGACGAGTATCCTTGGTCAGCTCTGTTGTAAAAGGCACTGCGAAAAGTAAATTTTGATTAAAAAGAAAAACTGAAAATAGTTCTAACAATTCTGTCCAAAAGGAGTCCACATGTAATAACATGAATTGATACAGAGCCAAAGGATGGATGTATAAATGGTTAATGAATCTTACTGTTTAAGTGTCACAGTCATGTCTTTTGTGTAGAGGCAATTTATGTTCCTGTAGTTCCTAAGAGTTCTGCCAACACATTTCTGTGTTGAACATTTCTCACAATAAACTGATTTCAGCAACAGCCGTCAACAAGACCTATTCAAGGTCAAGCCACATATGCAGAAAAATACCAAAGCAGTGAGTGTTGACTGTCGGCAGCTTATGAAATTCACATATTTAGGATTCATAGTGCAGGTTTGGGGGGCTTTTAAAAGTGGAGTTACTCCCAAATTGTCCAATAATTTACACTCTGAAGCCAATAATGACATTTAAATGTCATACAACAAGGGCTTTAAAAAAACGTCAGAGAGGAAAAATAGCTTTGCACTTCAGCACACAAGCTAGATTCTACTGAGAATCACCATGGAAAATAAGAATCTGAGTATAAAACTAGAGCAAAGTCATGCACAGGCAAATATGTGGCAGACAAAGAGCAAGAAATAAAAAATGACAGGGGAATGTAACAAATATATCATCAGACATTCATTTTCTTTATGACAATACATCTGTCATCTGGCTGTAAAATCAGTCTTCTCTGAAATTAGACCACACAGTTCACTAGAGAGATAGGGAGATGTAAATGTAACTTAAAAGAGACATAAGTGTCAGGAATTTTAAAGGAATATGCCCTGGGATTTGCTTTTCCTGGCCTGGGATTAGCAGCTCATTGGTAGCACGACTGATCTCGTGGCTTTGGTCCAATTCCAGGTGCTTTTTGTTGATAACTTGGCAATGAGGAGATGGAAGACTTCACGGTGAAGCCTGCCGCCTTTCGCCTCTCTCCTGCCCAAGCTCGTTGCTTACTCAGCAAACTGCTATTCTTTGCTACTACTTTCATCATCATTTTCTCCATATACCAAGACAAAAAACTATTGTATGAAACACTCTACATTCATATAAATTTTTCAAGTGTACAAAAGATGTCGTTGATCATCTACTGCCATTGAATACATGTAAGAGTCACTGAAAAAGTCAAGGGATTTCAAAATAGTTGTAGCCTGTGTCTACAGTGTACGCATTAAAATATACATATTCTTTACAGTTCCTGCCGTTTAGTGTGAAATGTTATCATCATGTATACCATTTACTGCTGGACAAGTAAAACACAAGGCTTTGAATGACTTTCTCCATTATGTGCCCCTTGTCCTTCCACCGCGTCTCTGCAACTAAAAAAGAATGTTCCCGCGAGTCCCTTTTTCCTCGGCCCACAACCAGGGAGCTCCAGCCAAAGGCCTGCCTTTCCCAAAATCACAAATGGTAGGCATTTGCAATGATCCAGCATCCATGAAAACCACAGGCTCAACTGTTGACTTCGCAAGCCTTTGTCTCCAGCCAAAGAGCGTCGTTTATGTTTTATGGGAAGCCACTTTCCCATTCATCCTGTATTCAAAATTAAAAAACGGAAATCTTTTTTTTTTTCCTGCCACTTTCTGAATTGTTTCAATTGGAAGTATCATAAACCTAGTCAGAACCACTTACAAAAACTAAGGTTCCCTAAATTCTCTTATTAATTAGTTTGTTTTTTGTTTTCTGGGTAACAATTAAAATGTATTTTATATTGTCTATTGAAAATAAATAGTTCTGTGCTGGCAACAAATAAAACCTAGCTAGTAAAGACAAGACAGTGGTCACTGGACCCTGGGACTGGACCTTATTTAGACCAAGAATACGCAACAAAAGAATTCTATATTTCTCATAAATTTGAGAAGTCGAGGTTAAATAAGGTTTCAAAAATATTTTACATGGGCTACGTCGGTGCAATGTTTACGGTGTTGCTTGTGGATGAGGGGAAAATAACAACAACAGCAACAACAACAATAATAATAATAATAAACAACATCAACAAAAACATGTTGTTTTGTAGTGTACATTTCTTTTTCTTGTCAGCTTGCAAAATAGTTAGGCCTCCATCAGCTGTAATATTCATTATATACAGTCATTTCACTGAGCCGCTTAAAATAACACATTGAAGGTTTTACGGCAGACAGAACCATGCCACGCTACTTTACGAGCCTGCATGCATCACAGGAATGCACACTATTTCCGAGATGTTTCACAATATTCTTCTTTGCTGTATATGCCATGCTTGTGATGTGTATAGCTAGAAATAACACTAATTTTTACAAACTGAAAGGGCTTAAATATTATAAACCATGCTGTTTTCTAGCAAGTATAGCAATATGTAGCAGGAGAAGCAATTATCTTGGACAAGCCTAGGTTCAGGCTTTAATAAATGATTAAGAGCTTATTATCTTACAGAAAGACTCGAACTGGAAAGACTCCAGGCTAAACCTGTTGTTTAACATCTCTGTTGAAGAGAAGCCAGAGCATTGTTCAGCTTGCAATTCCAAAATATATTTTAAAGATAATGCTTTATCCTAGTAACACATTTAGGACAATGTTATGAAATAATTTACATTTGTATATTGAGTTACGCGCAATGCAGATGACATAGTTTAAAGTTTCCATATCTGTAATTATAAAGATTTGTAAAATAAAAACGGGTTTAGCTTGTCATCTTATTTCTTGCTGACATAAACTAAAACACTATATAACTGACATTTTTAAAGCAGTTACAGAAACAATACATACATTTACTTGTAGAAAACCGACCTTAAATTAATGTAATTCATAGGTAATCCAGAATTCACTTATTATTCATGTTGTCGAAGATGACGTGAACTACCTAACAGAATTTACTTGTGTATTTTTTATATGGCTCCTGAATAATACATAATTGAATTACAGGAATGTCTAATTTTAAAAATTACAGAAAATATTTATATTTCTGTAATTTGAAATTTCCCTTACTGAACAGTATTAGATTTTATCTTATCTACATAAAAACAGCACAGTATTCTCATTTAGGCCTATGTTCTATATATATATATAGTATTACAGAACATAGAAACTTGGAAGTTCTGTTAAATGCTTTGAGGCCATGAAGTCATTTAAAATTAGCTTTCTTACTAATAAGAAAGTCAGGGGAGGGGCATAACCAAAAGCCTTTAATGAATCTTCTTCCATATTGCTTCAACCAATAAATGCACAATATTACCTTGACAATAGTGTCCTTGTTTTCAGGTAGGAAAGATATTAACTCTCCAGTTAATTTAACAGTCCACTCAGAGTACTCTTTCCAATCCAGCATCCAGCCAATTCTCTGAGCATCTTCCAGCCACACAGACATTTGTGGGATGTGCCGATATCTGAACTCTATAAATAACCAAATTTTTACGTTTCATACTAATCTCTGTGAAATGCCATCTCTGTTTAAACTATTTGAATTTAAAAAGGCAACAGGAAAAAAACCGTTAACATTAATAATATACGGAATAACTGTACTGTTTATATAACCATGGCTTCAACAGGCTTGTAACTAATGACTTTGTAACCAGGAATAAAACTTTCAGGCAGCTCTATTCTATGAATGAACCCTGTTGTGAACAGTGCTGAGATGCGGAACAAGTTTGACTGCTCACTGAAACATGACTTTGGCTGTTTCCTTGATTCTTTTCAGCAGTTCAATGCATGGCAAATCTCTGTTTCATTACAGCTACCCCGCTCAAACTTACAATTTTCCTGTTCTGTTTTCAAAATAATATATAATCTTATCAGGAATTGACTCACTTTGTACTGCAACATACATGAATCAAAAGCTGCAAAACTCTTAATCTGTATTGTTAATTTTGCTGTAAACATTATTGGCTAATGATTCTGATTTGTTACCAATAATTAGATGCATTGGATTTGTATTTGTTTTCCATTGTAAAAATAAGAATCCGTCCATCTACTACCCAACTGCGTATCCTGTACAGAGTCATGCGTAGTCTAGAGCCCATGAAAGCCAGCCTTGGGGCGCAAAGCAGGGTATATGCTCGACAATGTTCCAAGCTATTGCAGAATAAAAATACATATTGGTATCAATTACAACAGATATAACCCACTCTATTGACAGACATATAACTTTTACTGTGGACTAGTCTGGTACCTGAAATCTGCTGAAGTAAAATGGTCTCCCTTACAGAGAACCTTTCATTACTACCAATAACACCTAGGAATGCCGTGTATAGGCCAGACTTGCCTGTTCTACCGCCTTATGAATTTTCAATGAGAATGAAAATTTTAAAACCACATGCAATGTTCTTTAAGAATAATAATGTCAATGCTAAGTCGTAGGCTGAGCCACTCTGCAACTTAAGCTCATTAAAGCCTGAGGTTTCTGTATACAATTTTACTGGCTTTTAATGGTCATTTAAATTGTATATCTAAATCCATTGCCTTTTTGTTCTGTGTAGTACAGCTTAGGAAGTCTGCATGTATGTCAGCCATTTTCTGTGTCATTTTTTTCTTCTGTACAAGGAGTACACGGGGTAGCACACCTCTAAGGAACCCAAACCACTTCCTTGGTAATATTTAGTTTTCTGATATGGCTGTTGCTTCTTGAGTTACCATTGCATGTTTTGAGGTTTGAATGATACCTTGGCAACAGTTATGAAAGAGTTGCACGAAAGCAGTGTTTCTGCTCCTCTTCTGCGTTTGCACTGCATTATATACATCTTGTTTGGGTGTCATCAGAGGACCCGTTTGCCACAGTGCCACTGTTCAGGTCGCATTTCTTGCAAGGTGCATTGTCAAAGGGAACAAATGTCATTCATATGGAGTAATTCTCCAGTGATTTCAATCTCCTAAACAGTGTTTGTGAAGTATGAATTTCCTCTTGCAGACTTGTTAATTCTGCATGGTTTTAAAACAAGCGGCTCTGCCTGTTTGTCATGACTTTCTCTCCATAAACCAAAGCTGACGTTGTTTACAGGCACCAACAAACATTGCTGTATCTTTTGAGAATGACATTGAGTTGGTGATTTTACTACTTCAAGTTATAAAATCATAGAGACCAAGCTTAAAAAAACAATTATTAATATAATGATTGAGGTCTTAAAATGGGTTATATTTTCTATGCATTGAAATGAAAATTTGTGGCAAAATATCTATGGATATGCAGGTAGTTTACAGTTTATTTTTTTAACCATAAAAGTATGACAAGCATGAATAACAATGCTGGAAAAACAGATGGACCAGCCACAGGTATTTGCAAAGATAAACTGTTGGTTTTCCGTTTTGCCGAAAAGTACCCAGCCACAGGAAGTGTTCTGAGCTTTACCAAAGAATCAAATGAATTCTCTCTGTCATGCTGTGGTGGGGGGGCACTGGTGAGGTGTCAGGGGAAATAACTGAGTATCTTGGGAATAAGCACACAGTAATGCCCAGGTTATTGTAATTGAATCCATTCAGTCAGGCAGACACACATCCGTTGTCAAATCCCGCATGGCCGGCAGACTCTGACAGTCGTTGGCTGTGCATGTCCAAGATACATCCGCTTGTAATTAAACATCCAAGCCCTTTCAATTAACAGCACGGCCAAGGTTTTATAAGAGAGTACATCCTCTCCTTCTGTGCTGCCAAGATGTTAATTCTGAGTCCATTCGCACAGGGGCGTAAGGATGTAAAATTCAGAAAACTCCCACGTTTCATTACAAAAGGTGTTCACAGCAGGCGCCTCATCCTAATTAATAGATAAAAACAAAAAGGAAGGGGACAAATAGGCCTATATCATCATAATTGTGCCACAGCTACCGTTCTCAGCAGAAGCCAGCGGTCACGAATTGTGTACTCATCCACTTAGCCTTCACTCTTCATAGGATCAGTGGTCACTGAGCTCTCTGGCAAGCTGTATGAGATCAGACATCGCCGCATGGTCACGTGACACGTATCCCGCCATATGCGAGCCGCAGCGATGAAACGAGAGCCGACTGGTGCCCGTTGGGAGAACAGCGCGCGGGACATGTGTAAGTTAATGACATACATGGGTGGCAAGACTCCTGTCTTCACCAGCTGTGGCTGTTCTGCTGATGAACTCCTCACAGCGTGCATCCCTGCAGCTTTAGCCTCTGCTTAGCACTTTTGATACAGATTTTTGAAAACACTTCCATAAACACAGCCAAAAAAAAAATCATATGTTGTAGAAGTCTCTTTAAATGCTATACTAGGAATTTAAGCATTTGGAGAACCAACACCAACAAGTTTCTCAGTAGCCCTGCCACATCACACTTTAGTAACTGCTCGGTGAACAGTATGAGTTAAGTATGCAGAACACAAGCTTCTCACAGCCATTACAGAAATCCCCAGTCTCTCTGAAGTACTGCTTCTAATATGTCTTGATTCATTCCTATACACGAACTGCAAAGACCGAGCACCCATTTAGTCTATGTCTGCCTGATTCATTCCTTGTGGCAGTAACGTACTGTTTAAATGTCACGCTTCACTGTGTCTTGGACACATATACTAGCAGTTCCACGTGACTAACGATTTTCCTTCTTCTTAGAAATAAATAGGGTACCTGATATGGAACACAGAAGTAATAGCCTATTTCACTCACCATATCACCATGTCAAATTTCAAATCGTGAAACCAACTCTAGTACTATACATACGGCAACAAAACCTCAATGTGGTCATCTGCATTAACATTAGTATCGTGCAACGTTTTCACATGTTTGATGTAACAATTGTTCATGTATAGCTTGGCACTGATCAACAGTACCCTTGCGATCTTGCTTCGGATCAGTTTTTTTCAGATGTTCAATAGCCGAATAACTATGCAAGTTCCTTTTGGATTTATTGAGTTTTTTTTATATACATGTATAATATCAGCATTCATGTTGTTGTTCCCAATCGATTAATCATAGTCAGTATACACTTAGAAGCGTTATTCTACACGAATACATGTTGTACTCTGACAATTGTAACACAAATCGACGCATAAACAGACGTCTTATTGCCCACTTCATGTCTCAATAAATATCTAGTCGTTGGTTTCGCTGGTTTCTCGTTACCGTAAAAATGTAAGGTATAGAAAATAACGAAATTACAGTGCGTAATTGTAAACTACTGAGATGTGTGCAAAACTGTAATGTTTATTGTGTAAAGCTATTTACCATACACTGTATATACACTGTATTTCTAGTAGAGTGCATACAGTATATGTACAGTCTACAGAGTGATATGTAATCGATTTTAATGGAGACACCTAAAGAAAACACTTGAACAGCATGCAATGACAGAGACGCGCAGATATCCAGCTTTCCATAGCTTGCAGCGTTGACCACATTTATCATGGAACACGAGAGCAATCATCACGCTCTGTACAAATCATCAGCACTTATTTTACAATGCAGCTGTCTGAGCAACTATGAACATGAAGGCAACATTTAAGGAGCTTACTAAGAAAACTAACGCCATCCAGTAGATTTATCAAAAATCTGACTCGTCTGTTAACGGTGGAAGATGTAAAAACACGACTGGAAAATGTTAAATTAAATAACAACCTTTTCACTGAGTTTGACGATCTGATCCATTTTTTCTTCATCCTGCAAAAGATCCCGCAGCTCACTGGTGTTAAGCACCCTAAACCCATCTGGGTTAGAGTTGGGGTCCCGTTTGTGAGACATTATGATCCTCCGCGACCGGCTCAGACGACTCCGTGCACGATTCCGCTCGGTTTCATTCCGATCGCATTCAGTGGTACGAGCGGGCACTCAGGAAAATACTATTGAAGCAGACCGAGAAGTGAGAACGGCACGCCAGTGCTGGCAGAGACAATGCGAGTCGCCGCGACACTGTTCGTTTGAATGTAATGCTGCGTTGCGCCACACGGAGGCAGAAACATAGTCTAACAATATTAAGCAACACGCAAATTTTATTTTAAAAACATAGGCATTTCACAAAAGCCGTGTTTGATGAGCACAGTTTTTAATACTTGTCATTTTAATAACAATATTACAGTGATTTACGTGCCCCAAAACGAGTTTGGGAAATACTAAAACTATCGAGTTTTGGTATATATAAAATTTTTAAGTTAATTAACACATAAACGTAGAATTTCTGTATATTTCCTTTGAGCGATAGTTCATATAGCTTCGTTATTGTAGTGGTATGGTTTCAAATTTTTTTACAAGTTTTATAAACTACGTATCCCATAGTCCTCTGCACCTTCTTTACATCCTACTGGAGGAAAAACTGAAGTTTGATTCTATTGGTCAATAGTACATAAGCCGTCAGTGTATTAAACGGTGCTCTGTGGAAAATGGCGGCGTCTTCAGGGGAGCTGTGGAGGAAGGAGCTAGCTGGTCATGATATATTTATCAAATTGCGAGAAAAGTTGCATTTAGAATCGAAATCAAGTGGTAAAAGATCTGCTAAGAGCCTGACGTTTTGTCTAAATGGAGATTTTTTTGTATGGGATGACGTAGATAGTGTGTTTTACACAACAAACCTTAGACAGCTGAATTCGGAGAGCACCCAAAATACAACCTATCAGGTTAGCTTGTTATTTTTTCAATATGTAATGCTTATCTAAAGAAATATGCCTACTTTTATTATCTAGTATTTGGCGTTAGGCCTGGTGTATTTACTGTGTGTTGTCTAAACAACTACTATTCATTTTGACAACGTGTTTGTCTTCATTCCAAGGAAAACGACTGCCAGCTACACTTTATATCGTTTAAAAGCAAGTGGGCAGTATAGTGTGTGTGTGTGTGTGTGTGTGTGTGTGTGTGTGTTCGCTCACAACGACATTTTCATCTGATGTAAGCTTTACGCTAAGAACTTGAAGTAGTGTAGTAGTAAATCAGCAGCTCTCACATCATGGCAAAAACCACGTTAACCTCAATGGGACTGGTATTCTGAAAAATTCCATTTAAAATTAAATTGACAGAACATGACCTGCGTATATTGGCAGGTTTCCTCACTTTATTTTACAAGTCACTTAAGTCAGTCGAATATATGTGCAGTATATGAAAGTCCTACAAGCAGTTTTATATTACTGTCCTTGTTGAAGTCAGAAAATAATGTCAAGTACATCCCTTACCTCTGTGAAAAATCACATAATATGGTTCATCTAGGCCAATCTGTTCATGTTTGCCAAGGGCACAGGATGGGTTCAGCATTAGCAGGCACACTCCTTCACAGCCTGCCCCCTAAACCTCCACATACAGGGCAGTTCAGTACTCCCACAATATTATATCCTTATTGTCCATACCTAAATCTTTGCCCTTTATGTTTGCACCTCTTTTTAAACTCTTTGAAATGTATGTCTAGTTGTGTTGGGGGAAAATGAAGTCTGATGGAATGAAGATTGTTTTTGGTTTTGGACAGTAGTCACAGCCTGACTGATCACTCTTGCTTGGTTTCACATTAGACGCTGCTGTGCGTAAATCCACCACGGTTTGAGGTGTGTGAGGTGCTCCTCAGTCCCACACAGTACCATGTGGCTCTCATTGGACGTCGTGGAGCTACGGTCCTGGAACTGCCACAACGCTGGGGAAAGAAGTCCGAGTTTGAGGGTGGACGGAGCAAGATCAACTGCAAGTAAGTGCATGCCTTTCAACGCGATCGCATTTTTATATATGTTTACAGTTGTTATAATGTGAAAAGTTGCCATTTAGATTGTACCCATCAAAGTGTACTTGGATCATTTGTTGTTACCACTATATTTTGGAATCAAGTCCTACTTCACTTCCTGTGTTGCCTAGGTTACAGGCTTCAGGCACCACAAAGCCTTGAGCTGAATAAGTGGTTTGAGTAAATGAATGACATTGGAGGCATTACTGTAACTGAAAGAATACTGTGCTTATATGTGCACAGACTTGTTGCCTGTTTCTCTGTTCTAGCTTTCCACATTGAGACTTATGCAAGCAGAATTTCAAGAATCTTTATCATTCTTGTATAGAACATTAAAATCCCATGCTGTAATGTTAGTCTTCATGGAAATAGGTGAAGTTACCATGTCCTTCAGTTGCATTTTGTTTTTGGAGAGTGGGGAAAAATGAAGGCTAAAATAAGGAGGTGTGTCCAAAAAGGTGCTCAGTATTACTGTGCTCAAGGATTTTAGATGTAAAAGTAAAGCAAAAGTGTAACAATTTAAAACAAAGAATAATTGTATTTTTTCATGGTTCTGTTCTTACTCTTGAGAAAACGCAAATTTTTCCCTATAAAGAAAAGTTGTTAAATGGATGAGGAAAGCAAAGGCCCCTAAATGTTGTCTCAGGAAGCATCTTTTAAAGATTTCAAGCACAGCAGCTTTAAGGAAGCATCTGTGCAAAGTGTGACTTTCCTCCCTCAGGAGTGAGAGCACAGCACTTGCATACATAGCCAAAGGAAGGATTTGCGCCAAGACCATTGTTGAAACCCACCTGCCTCCCTCAACAGCAGGCCTGCTTTCCCTTGCACTTAAAAATACCCCGGTCCACCCCCCACCCCACCCCACCCCTCCCAGCCATTGTAAGTACTCCAGCTGATCATTAGCTTAATGTCCCCTTCCAGGACAATCCCTGTGGCCGAGCGCTTCTTCACCAGCTCAGCCTCCGTGACCCTGCAGCAGGCCACATGGTACCCCAGCGAGACGGAGGAGCCGCACTTGGCCCTGCTGACGTCTGACAATACCCTGAGGTGATGACCTTTTTATGGCAGCCTAGATCTTGCTAACAGAAATTGTTGTGGGGTGTTGGGTCTGTTCACAGGACATCACTCATCTGCATGCACATTGTTATTCATCTGTCTTAACTGCTCGACAATTGCAGCCATTGGGAATTAAAAAATTGTGAAGTTACTATATCACATTAACACGAAGTACTGCATGTCCAATAACGTTTATCCAATAGGGCAGCAGTCTCCAACCTCTTTTGAAACACGGACCTGTTTCGTGTAAGACAATTTTCCATAGACCAGCTATTGCAGACGCACATAACCAAGCATAATAAAGTTTATAATAAGTACACCTCACCATAACACAGAATCAGTGGGAACAGCCCTAACCCTGCAGACTCCCATAGTTAGTAACATGGAAATAAAATTTAAAAATAAAAAGTTTGTTATTCTTCCCGTGCGGCCCGGCACCAGTCCGTGGCCTGGTGGTTGGGGACCACTACAATAGGGGCTCCGTTTCCCCCAAACCTAAAGGTGTGTTGTAGTGAAGTGATTACTGGAGGGAAGAATGTGTGGATGAGGGTGTAGCTTAGTGGTTATAGTAGTGATTGAGTGTCCAAAAAGACCTGCCAGGTTAGAGGAGCACCCGCCACTGCAAAGCAGGCTATCTGACAGCAGCCATTTTGTGTCATATTTGCATGCTGTTGCTTGGCTACTTCACCAAGCTGTCTTTGGGCTGCAATGCCACGCCCATCTTGCAGGTTCTACAGCCTAAAACAGCCGCAGACTCCAGCTGTGGTACTGCCAGTGTCCCAGTCAGATGAGGACGGTGGAGTCCACACAAGGGGGTGAGCCTTTTCTCTCTCACGCACCTTTCATCGCACGAATCGCGCGTTACGCTTGCAGCCGTTGCTGCTTGCTAATGCGTTTAACCAACGTCGAGTTTACTGGCTGCTCCTCAGACGATCATACGCCGCCTCGCTTGGCGAGTTCGCCGTGGCGTTCGACTTCGGGCCATTGGCAGGGTCCCCTCGACAGAACGTGTCACGGCTGGCCAGAGGAGACATGCCTGTGTATCCACTTTACATCCTGTACGAGAATGGCGAGACCTACCTGAGCTACGTCAGCCTGGCACACAGGTGAGTGAGGACAGTGTATCATATGACAAAGATGTAAATGAGTTAACCAAAGCTTTATGTAATTGTAGAGATTGCATCTCCCCCTGGTTACTGATCCCCTGCTCGGATACAGAAATGTTTGTGTGATGCAGCTGATCGTCTGTCACATAAAGCTTATCATGGGTGCAGCTTCCTTTTTGAAGTAGAGTGGCTTGCTTGTGTGTAACTTTAACAGAGACATGCCCTTTTACTGTTCAGCTGTGTGATACAGTCCTGTCACATGCTCCTTCGTCTTGTAGTGGGGGCAGTCTGGGGATGCCTCTTGGGCCGTTACCCATGTATCCTGCAGCCGAGGACAACTACGGCTACGACGCCTGTGCAGTGGTCTGCCTGCCCTGCGTGCCAAACATTTTGGTCATCGCCACCGAATCAGGCACCCTTTACCACTGCGTTGTCCTTGAAGCTGAGGAAGAGGAGGACCCAGCAGTGAGTGGCACGCAATAGGCTGTTCTCTGTTAAAGACTGTACATTGATAAAAAAAACGGTAGGCTTAAGAAAGGGGCGTTGTGTACGTGCAGGCCGTGCAGAGGTGGTCGCGAGGCTCAGACGCGGTCCCATCACTTTACGTCTTTGAGTGTGTGGAGCTGGAGCTCACGCTGAAGCTGGCATCTGGGGAGGAAGAGGAGCCCGTAGAGTCTGACTTCACCTGCCCAATCAGGCTGCACCGAGGTAAAGGCGGGGCACAGTTGCCAAATCGGGAACCTGTAGCTCTCGGGCTTCATTAGATCGTAGAGAGTCCTTTATGATGGGGTCTCATAAAGCATTCCAGGTTGCTGACCAATGTTGTTGTTCAGCCACTTGAGGGCACTCTTCCACTTTGGCCAGATTCCTTGTGTAGTTTTTAGACAGGCTATGATAGGTTTGACACGTGGGAGAAGGGAGGGTAGAATACTGTCTGAATACTGTTTGCAAAAAATTTTTTTTTTTTTTTTTTTTTGAGCAGATTGCTGGTCTTCATAGCTCGGGTTGATAATTGAGGTGTTAAGTAGTTCGGTGAGATGATGTCACCTCGTCTGGTGACAAAACATTTGCAGTTTAAAGGCCAAGCTCAGAGAAGTACTGAACACCTCAGAGATTTCTTTGGTGACAGTGCAGAGTGTTAGTATCCAGTTCATGACCGTATCCCTGACGTGACCTATTTCTCTACCCGGATCCAGATCCCCTGTGCCAGTACAGGTACCACTGTACCCATGAGGCAGGTGTGCATAGTGTTGGTCTCACCTGGTTCAACAAGCTTCACAAATTCCTCCAGTCTGGTGGGTGTTTTTTAAATTACTTTTTTAAAAATTTATTTAAAGCCTTTGTCTAGAAAATGTTTACGCTCCGATTCAGGATGTCAGGGCAGCGTGATCGTATGACTTCACATATAAGGAGATTTTTGCTGTATAATTTCCATTTACAGATAGTTTAGGCATTATCTTAGTATATGTTACAGTGAATTGTAATGCATAAATGTTGTCAAATGCAAATGCAGTGCTCATAGAGGGGCAAACACAGTGGGTTTCCATGGTAACAGGACGTGTTCTTTCTCTGGACAGATGAGGAGGACAAGGACAGTTTACAGGAGCTCGCAGCTGAACAGCGATGCATTGTAGAGCATATTCTTTGCACCCGGCCGCTCAGCAGCAGGTACGACAGCACGTTCTCTTAACAACCCGGCCGCTCAGCAGCAGGTACGACAGCACGTTCTCTTAACAACCCGGCCGCTCAGCAGCAGGTACGACAGCACG
>JABJVR010000087.1:13405873-13421636 GCA_025773905.1 Chitala chitala | reverse complement strand
ACACACACACGGCACTGAGATCAGCTTATTGCCAGCAACAAACTATACATAGGTGTACAGAGTTAACAAAGAAACAGTAACTATAACAAAAAGGCAAAACTGGTAGTTAAGCAATGCTGTGTTGCAATTCAAAGGCCAACAGGTTAAGTTCAATGACCAAAAGGAATCCAGCTACAGGCTAGAGTACAGACACACTCAGAGGAGACTAGGCAAACAGTTGTAGGTCATACCTTCCAAGACATCTGAATTACAGTCAGCAAACGGAGGGAAGGGAGAGGAAAAAGACAGGTGTTTAGAAGGTACAAAACAGTGACACAAAAAGAACGTCGAGTGAGGTTGAGGAGACTGGATCTTTCTGGACGGACATAAAACCCGTCACAACAGGGAAGGGAAAGTGTTTCCGAGACTGGCGGTGTCGGGCACCCATTGGGCCTTACCGATTTCTTCCTTACAGCCTTCAATCTCTAGCTGCAGGGTATCTTCCAGGTTATCCTTCAAGCACTGCTCTGCCTGGATCTGCTCCTTCAGGAAGAGGATCTCTGCCTTGAGTTTCTCCTCCAGATGGTCAGCGGCCGTGCGCACGGCCACAATGTCCTCCCTGTACTGGAGCACCAGGGACTGCAGCTCCTGGAAGAACAAGCCCCTCGGTCAGACCCGTCGCACCTTCTATACTCCAAAATGAAGTCAAAAGGTTTCTTACTTGGTTTCTCACGCTTGCTGGAGCAGTGATCTAAACCACGCAATGCTAGTGTTGTTTCCTTAACTAATAAAATCAGACCCGTTATGACCTAATCTTCAGCTCATAGCTGGTAGAAACTGAGGTCGAGAAACCATTAAGGCAGCAAAGAATCTTTTTTTTTTTTTGTTTGTTTAAGCAAACACAAAGGAATGGTTTTTATATTAGCTGACCACACCAAGCATTGGAGGACAATAAGAATAATGTGCAGTGAAAGGTAATAAATGGGATGATAATAATAATAATATGTCCAACCAAAAAAACGAAAAGTTGTCAAACATAAAAGATGAATGCTCTGCAGAGTCTGCCTATAACAGCACATCCTTTGCTTATGGAAGACAATGTGTATTTGGTCCTGGTTCTGGGACGTGCCCTGGAGCAGAGGGGAAAGGCGTACCTGCACCGTGCTGGGAAGTTGGAAGTTCTCTTGCTGTTGCAGGTTCAGGTGCAACCGGTGCTTCCCCTGGAGACTCTCATTGTCCCTCTGCAGACGGCTGAGCTCATCGGCCACCTGCTCCCTGGACTGCATCAATACGGCCTGCAAAACCCAGAGCAGCCTGGCAAAAGTGTGGCACCACACTCAAACAGCAGGACAAATCCACTGAAAACCTAATGAGGCCAGTAGCCCAAAGGTTTGTGTAAATGTCCTGGAATCCAGATAAAGACTAGTCTTAATCCAAATGAACGGATGGATTTGGTAAACTCAAATCAACTCAATGCCTTTTTGTTAATATTTTAAAATACCTGTAGCAAATTTTATCTTAATTAGCTGGGAAGATCAGTCCTCCAGAGGCATACCATTACATCACGACTGTCTACCAATCCCACTTACAATATGACTGAAAATGAAGGATTTTTCTAATGACAACTTGAACACGACTGCATTATAAACTGGAAATGGTATCGGAAAGCCAGCATTGAAAGTCTGCTTTGAAATGCAGGGCTGGGTGTCTCACCCACCATCTGTTCCTGTGTGTTCCTCTTGGCTTGACTGAAGGCCTGTTGTAATGTTGTAAGCAGTGCGTCTGTCTCGTCCACTTTCTGCATCAAAGCAGACACCTGGAGAAAAGCCCAGATGTCAGCTGGAGCACGAGTACACTTTAAAACACTTTAAAAATGGCTCCAGTTCACATGTCGGAGTACATGACAGGAGCCTGGTACAGGCCACGCGACACAGGCAGCCTAACCTTGGCACTGGTTTCCTCGTTGTTCTGTTTAACAGACTCCTCCAGCTCCTGTTTCTCGCTCATTGTTCTCTCTAATTGATCATTTGCCTGTCGAAGCATCACCTGCAATTTTTTCACCTAAGGGTTTAATAGACAAAAGCCTAATTTTAGGCAGCAAATAATTTTTTTTTTTTTTCTAAGCCCGTTCTATAACAGAGTTCATGAAGAACACGAAACACTGGTTTCATCTGTGTCAGAACTAAAATGGAGCTATGGATAAGCAAGGTAGTTAACTTTTATCGCTAAATATCATTACTTAAAATTAGATTTCTTAGTGGAACTTAAACTTTCAAATTCAAGTCAAGGTTTTTAACCACAAATCCACCTGACAACCCCATATATATAATGCTTCATATCAATTGCTTTTGTTGCTACATTGATTTGGATGTTTTTGAACATTTTACGTAAACATAATAATGTATTGATAAAATAACACTTTGGTACTTCGGCTGTTGGACATGAACCTGATCTCTTGTGTCTGCCTCTTGACCTTGAATGACCTGTAGCTGTTTTTCGTAATTGGAGCACATATCACAGCGACGACCCAGCTTCCTTCCAGCGTTTTTAACCTTACGATAAAAACAGAAATTAAAACATTACAAAAAAAAAAAGTGAAAGAGAAACTTGTATCGTCTTACCAAGTACTGAATAATTTCAATTACATTTTACTCAAGGCCAGTCAGATCCCATTTGTGTTAATTTACATCCACACAAGCACACCAGACAGAATACGTTAAGAATTACACACTACGGCACCAAGCGGCCATCAAAATAATACTGAAGCGCTGGCGTGGCATGATCACATGACAATGCTGTTGGCACAAATGAGCTCCTTATTGAAATGTACAGCAGGTATCTGACCTCCTGCTGGAGTAGGTTCCACTCAGACTCGCTGACGAGCCTGTATCCTGCAGGTGTCAGGTAGGACGTGTCAGGGGCCTGTGAGATGCTGGACAGCAGGGAGGCCGTCTCCTCCTGCTCAGGTGTCATTGCCTTGATGGCCTTCTCCTGGTCCTTGGTGAGCAGGAAGTGCCCGGCGGGCAGCGTGATGGAGCCCAGGGACACCGTGTCCAGGCCGTCGGGCCCGGCGCACTCCGCCCCTACCAGAGGCCCAAAGTCCGACTCGTCCAGGTGGCTCGCCGACTTGGCCTTGTGGTTGTAGCCCAGACCACGTGGCGGCAGCACGCCACCAGAGGAGCCCAGGCTGTCGGTCGACTGTACCCTGCGAAGGCCGTCCCGGTACAGCTCAGAGCCGTCCACACCACCTGTCAGGTCCGTGTCCAGTGAGTGAATGGAACTGTGGATGCTGTGGTTCGTGAAAGCCTACGCAGGCAAGGTGGTGGTAGGGAATATTGTCAACAGGCTAGCGGAGTAACTGTTAACAACATTATTATTATTATTATTATTACTGCTGTTACTGAGGTGTTCAGTGACAGGATTGCCAACCCCAGCTTTAGGGGATTAGTAATTACACACACTGAACTTCATGATAAAGGTATAGAATTAATGAACATCACCTCGTCTGTGGGCAGACCAAGAAGCGAGTCCTCTCCTGGATCCGTGTGATCCGTTCCATCTTCCTCTTTCATCTCTTTGGCCTGGCTCATTCGCTGTTTCTCATCCTCTTCCTTGGATTAAAAAAATAATAATTACCATCATGATTAATTTGTATCTTTCTTTGCACATTTGGTTCTTTCCAACCATGACACCTTGGTGCAATTGTGGTCTTCCTCGCATCTGTGCCGGTGTTGTGCGCCCAAGTTGTATTTCCCCTCTCTGATTGCTTTGACTTAATCACTAAGTAACCATCTTCTACTAGTTTTGGTGTGACAATTACTAATAAAATCTAATCCCAGGGTTTAATAGTCAACTAAGGCCTTAATGGCACCATTAAAAAAAAAAATACTCCTATTCCTGTCATGTGTTTGCACAATAATACTTTATGTGGATTGTTTTATAATACAGGGGTTGTAATAAAATTAGACCATTGAACCAGTAGCACAGTTATATACTTTTCATTTAGTATTCAACAGCCAAATCAACAGCAGCAGCACAGGAAGGCAACTGCACCACCTCCCAACAATTTGGATTGTTAGGGACTGCTGCCCCCATTAATTTTGATTCCCCTCATCCCTGGTCCACAACCTTATAAATGTGAATAATCAGGAAGAGTCCAGTCAGCAAATCTGAAGACATCCCATAGCACTACGCCCCCGCCCATCCAAATGTAGGTTTTTAACTTGCTCCCACAACATCAAATTGCTGCCCTCACCCCTGCTAATGATAAAATCCATACGATACAACACACACACAATATTCAAGCTCATTTCTGGATCATTACCATCCCTTAGCACCAGCTTTCTTTTACCCCCTTAATACCTCAAAATGCTTAACTGTTGAACAGTAAACACAAAGTTGGAAACTACCATATGATTTTCACCTGAAATACTGGGCTAAACAAAAAGCCATCTAAGCGACGAATTAAACAACGAAATTCTGAGGCAACGTAGAGACCAGAGGACCTCACAACAGTCCCAGGCCAAAGGTGCTGAGCTACGCCAGAGGGCGGAGCCTAATGGGCAGGCAGCATGCACCTGGTCTCTCTTCTTCATCTCCTCGACCTGGCGCAGCTGCTCAGAAGACAGCACACTCTCGATCCTCTGCATGTCCCTCATGAGGAGCCTCTGTGACTCCAGGAACTGGTCGTTGGCACGCTGCCATGTGTGCTTCAGCTGGGTGTGCTGCTGTCGCTCCTGCTCCAGTAGATGGCATACTGGGAGGTTTGCAGACACACGCACATACAATTTGTAAGAAGCGTTACCAACTATGCTATGCCAATGCTCTTGGCCAAACATCTGCCTTCTACAAGAGCTCTCCATCCCAGCCTCAGGTCTTCCTCACCTTCATGCAGCTCCTTCCGCATTTTTTCAGCATCCTCCTGAAGAACTGTCTTCTGGGTGTTGAGGACTGCCACGTACATCTCCAGGTCTGTGCGGCAAGACTTCTCTGCCTCAAGCACATGGTTGAGCTCCTTCACCTGGTAAGTGCACACCAACGCTCGGCTTTACGTAGCATTAGATCAGCGAGGTTGATAAAACGGCAAAAATAAAAAATAAAAAACCTACAGCTTCATACTTATTAACACCTGAAACTTTTGCTGTTTTATACCAAGTGTGATATAGTTAAACTTGTTCCAGGCTATCCACAGATGAACCAACCTTGGAGGCCTCAAGTTCCTTGACCCGATCTTCTGCTTCCGTCAGCTTGGCCTTCAAACATGCAATTTCATGCTCCATTGGCATAACCACGGAGCGAAGCTTCTCCGCGTCTTCCTGAGCCTGCGGACAACCATTGAAAACGTCATTCCTCCCACTGAAAAATAAGGTCACTCAGTGTCTCTGATGAAAAGAAAGCATCCAAAATAGTGTCATTTCATTTCACATGCATGCTAAGATCATGCGTGCGTATGTGTTCTGTGGAAGTACACCACAGACCATACTTTGTTGTTATCCTTATTTCTCTCACGTCTATAGCTAGAGACATCAGATATTAAAAAAATCACTAAAGTTCCCATAATTTCAATGCTTAAATATTCCCATAATTATTCGCCTTAAAGACTATGAATTGTGAAACTAAAACTGTATGTTATCCATACAAGGAGCCAGCATGTGTTACTTTCATTATTTTTCAGTGAAAACACATGATTGATACTGACTACAGCCAACAGCTCCGAGTTCACATTCTGACCCGATGGAAAGGGCCCTAGACCGAACGAGGACTTCTCAAAAGAATTTCTGTAGAAAAGTTGTGTATTATAGGAATACTAAATGTGCCACAGCAGTATTACGTAGGCAGAGGGCTGACCTTCTTCATCTCATTCTCCAGGTTCTCTTCCTCGTGGCCCTCAGAGAGCCGGCGCCGCAGTTCTGCCATCTCTCTCTCCACAGCCTCTCGGTACTGGTTCCACTGGGCCCGCTCCTGCTCCAATCGCTGGTGGAACTGAACCTCATATTCTCGCACCGTGTCTGTTCGGATTGGGGGAACACAAACAACTTTCCTAACACGGGCTTAAAGCACGCAGTCATCACCAGCAACATGCAGCTAATCGTACATGTCAACGTGACAAAAGCTGCGTGTTAGAGTTTGTGCTCGCTGTTTGCAAGCTTCTCTTGTTTGAAGTTTACAATAGGGGTTCTTAATCTTTTTTGTGCCATAGATCTCTCTGACAGACTGATGACTCATATTTAAATGCATAAAGCACACAGTTTTAAATGCATAAAGCACACAGGGTTATAAAACAAACTAATACTACTGGAAGACAGTTACTGAAATATTATAAAATCATGCAAATGAAATCTATCCACTAACACCTTATAGGTCTACAAACTCCATGTTAAGACTCCTACTCTAGACGGATACAGCATGTACAATACCACTATAAGAGCGTGGTTGAGATGATGGGAAGCAGATGCACACCTTTCATGATGGCCTGGAGTGAGGCCACCTCCTCCTGCCACTGCCTTTTCACCTGGTCAATGGCTTCTTGCTTAGTGCTCTCAGACACGGTGGCAACAGCCTTGATGTTCTCCATTTCTGCCTGGGCTTCCCTCAGCTGCTCCTTGACCTGGTTCAGCTCGACCTGGGTGGACTCCAGGGAGACACCCTGCCTCTTCAGTTCCTCTAAGGGATGCCAGTGTGGAGGGGAACGCAGGAGCAAAGACAGGAAATAAAAAAAGGAACAGTACAGAGTTCTAGCCTGTTTGGAGCTGAAGTCCTCAAAAGCGTTACATTTGGATGACAAAATAATCATGGATGTGATTTCTGAAACATCTCTAAATGTCAAAGTGAAGAAACTCAACGAAGCGCAGGTAAACGGCAGGAGTAACTATGTCACTAATTATTGACGTGCATTAACGGACGAATGAGATTCCCACCGTCCCTACTGCCGGATACTCAAACCAAAATGGACCTCTGGTGTCCATGCCTATCAGGAAAGGGGCACGGTAACCACGGCGCACATCATCCAGCTCCTGTCTGCTGCACTGGTAGGCAGTTTAGTAGCACGTAGTGAGAGGCCGGCAGCTTTACCTTCCTTGGACAAATAAAGCTCCTTGAACTTGGCCCGCTTCTGGTTGAACTCGGTCTCCAGCTGCAGCTTGCGCCGGGCTAACTCGGCCCGCTCCTGCTCAAGAGCGACCGCGCGCTGCTGAAGTTCGCCTGCCACAGGAAAAACCCCCACATTAGTGAAGAGCGCCCTCAGCAGGCGAACAACACCGGCGCGCTGCCTCCTCCGCCTGCCAGTCACCACACCCGGCTGACAATGGACACCATTTGTCCTGTCCCCCCAGGCTCCTATCTGGGCTAATGTGCAGCAGGACAATGAGCGAAAATATGAACGGAGTCATTGTTGGCAGACGGGGGTGGAGTTTCATCATTAACTTCAAACAAAACCGTTAACTGTTGCATTTCACTAATTACATTGTTGACAGCAAACAAAAGATAAAATCAAGATATTGTATACCTAAACATTTATAAAACACTTGTCCCTAACTATGGCTGACTGTCTAACGCTTCCTTTTCACCCCTTGCAAAATCATATTCGGAAAGCACTTCCATGGTCCATTTTTTTTCTACTATTAATAATCACACCGTCCTCAGCTCGCTTTCAACACCAGAGTCAGCAGACCCAAAAAGTGTCACCTTTACTGTTCTCCGTCCTGGACGCTTGAATTCACGTGAAATGCAAGCACTCTACTCGTGTAAACAATCAAATGCAATATCAAATTTTTATGATGTATCCATTCCCCACTGATTGGGGGGATACTAAAATGATTAAAGTTAAGCAAAAACAATCTACCATAGACCCGTAAGTCCTTCATTACACTGGATCAATGCACATCAAAACTCAGCACACCTACAGGAATGAAGCTCCTATATCTGAAAAACATACAGCAACTCATCAGGGCTCCAGTGTTCAACTCAGAAGGGAGAAGAAACGTTAAGCCCTTGCAGATCTGAAGCTGTTGACAGAAGACAGCCTGAAAAGCTGATTAGCTCACTAGGAGAACACTGGCATGTAAGATGACACTCAATTGTGAAGTTCTCAATCTGTTCTGCAGGAGTTCAAAGCATTAAAATATCAAATAAGGTGCAAAAATTCTACATGAAATAACAACAAAAAGGTTACATTTAAAACACATCCATACAAAACAAGGCATTGCGGTCTACTTTTTAATACATTTGCCTTTCTTACATTACTTGGAACAGTGGCTAGTATTCTACTAGCAAATCTTCCATTAAACATTAATAATATGCCGTCATAAAACTATTGGCATCACTGTATAACTAAAGCATTAATCCGCTGAAGTTAGTTCAGAAGCAATATGAATATCATTCACGCACATCAATAAGATAGATGGGTGGATCTATTCACTCTACAAGCAACATTGAGAATACCAAAGGCCATGTTTCAGTGCACATTTTTTGTGACCCCCTGAATTACATTTTGTGTCGAATTCACTGCACATGAATTACGTATAGTCAAAAGTAACAAACACAGCCAAGAATGAAGAGAGAAACTATTTCACGTAATAGTTTCACACAAATCAGCTCCTAAAACTACTACAAGGAATGCCTTTCACCATTTTTAAATTGAACAAACTAAGCAATAAAACACAAATAAATATGCAAAAGACAGTTCAGACAATGAATACATATGAAAATAGTGTAAACGTAGTGAGCTTAATATATATAATGTTAAAAACAGACTGAATCAATATAAAGTCAATGAAAGAAGTAAAACAGCACTTCCTGGAATGGCAGACTAAGTTAAAACACATTACATTAGTGCACTTAGAGACACCACTGAATCATTTGTAATATTTGTAAAGTGTGTTTTCACTTTCATTTCCTCTGTTCTCTTTCCCCACTGTGCAGGCCAATAATAAATGACAATTCTAAACAAAATAATTTCTTAACTTTTCTCCACTTTCCAGGCAAAACCAAGGTTAAGAAAACACCATTGCCATATTACATATGGGGTGAAGATTAGGAACATGCGAAAAACAAACTTATCCATGAAATTGCACCCATTCACACATGTACATAGTTGAACATATATTAAGAAACTACTGTACTCACTGTATATCGGTGACAATAAAACCACTTCAACTTGAAATTTTAAAAACTACATGGCTCACTATTATCACATTATAGTTATACTGTAAAAAAAAAAATGTATCCATTTATGTTACGTTTGCAACACAACGTGCTGCGATTTTACTGCACTCACATTGGACAGCATCTGCAAAATGAAGTAGAAAAAGCATCCTCAGTTTTCCTCAGTTTTCAGAACATGCAAAACCCACTGGAAAACAGCCACATGGAGATGGACTGTATTGATAAACAAGCATCTCCTTGCCAAGGATCCGCAACGATTTCAAATTTATTGCTTGTATTAGAGCAAGTCACACTGTCGACTACATAAACATCAGAACAGACGTCAGACCATAAGGACAGAGACTAAGACTTTGTGATCTGCACCATTTAAATAAAATAGCACATAAAACAGTATTAACTGACGAACGCAATATATCAATACATGATGTACCATTTAACTAAACAGCAGGCAATAAAGAATCCACAGGGTGCTTAATTATATATAATGGATGTAAGGTTCTAATTACAGCTTTTGTTTAAAAACAGTTCAAGTGCACCATCAGAAGAGACCATTATGATACATCAATAAAACGAAAGGAAAAAAACTTTTGGAAAGTTAAATTTTGAAAATGGCTGAAAAACAAGATAAACACTACGCTAACTAATAAAACTGTCAGATCATGACAGGTCTATAATTTACAATAGGCCCAGAATCAGGAAATATGATCAGATTTTCCTGTCCACAGCTCATCAGGTCACATTAATCCCAACAATTTTGCATGAATTCCATCAGTTTCCCAAAAGGGTATTACCTTTTTAAAGGGTTTATCTCAGATAAACCCAAAATATAAATAAATAAATAAATAACTGGACTTTTGCTGGTTAGTGTTGCTGTTTTCAGCATGGAATCATAATTTTCCAACCTTAAAAAATATATTCATCCATAATGTCACTGTGGTTGGGAGCTGGTTTTGATGTTTTGAGCAAAACAATAAATATCTAAATATTAAATATTTAACATTCAAGTTATTAGACTGATTGGCAGTTTTAAAGAACAGAAAATTAATATAAAAACAACAGTTTGTCACTTTTGCAAGTCTTTCACATTTATTTATGAGCCACGTTTGTTGAGCGGTCCAAATTCAATTTGAAGTCAGCTAAGAAGGGAACAGCAAATCAACAACAAAATTCTTCAAAATTCTTTTCAATCTGTGTTGTAATTCAAATTAAATCCTCACGTGTCCATTAATTATTCAGTAATTTGCAGTTACTACCAAACATTGCTACTACATTGCTGAGGTACTTAAAAACTTTCAAACTTGGAGCATAGAAAATGAGGCATGTTTTGGTGTACCATAAATGATGTAAAATTGGTCCAACACAGGTTTGCCTATAAATAATGTAGGAGATATGGAATGAGCAGAGTGCACATCTCTGCCAGCCTGTTGCTTGTGGCACTATATACAGAAAACTTAGCTGACATATTTCATTCAGCAGAACTAACAATAAACCTGTCTGCCTCTTTAATCACTCATTAACACAATGTACTGTACTGTGTACACTAGGAAGCAGGTGTTAAGTCAGAGTTCACGCATTAAGGGTCTCTGATGCATTGGTGAAGGAGATCAACCGTGACACGAGCGTGTGTAACTGAACCTGTCCGCGTAACTACCTTGACAGTATCTCATCCTCCACCAGTGGGCCGTATTCCCGAGTGGATTCGCTACCGGTCACATCATTTCTTAACCCGTCATTGTTCATTTGCCTTTAACAGCGCATAACGCCAATTGCAACCAACTACAGTGGCATGACCAACACAAATTCTGGCCTAGCTGTAAATCAATCAGACAACAAAACAGAAAGCAGACATGAAACTAAATTCTCACCACCAAAATCAGTCCCAGGCAAGACGCGCACACCATCAATGCGCGAATACACAATGACAGCCCAGCATCAACCCCACTCTGTAAGAATCACTACCTGTCCATCTAAAAGCATAGCTAGTAAGCACCCGACACTAACCTGGTTGGGCACACAATGGCATCCCAAAGCACGCAGTATCGTGCAGCTGTCTTTAGCTGTGCATCCCCCCAGGACGTCAATGCATGACAAGTCTACTTCATAATAAAACGATGCGCCTGCCACGCCGATTTGGACATAAGTGTGACGCGCCGGGAAAAAGCAGTAGGACAGCCCGTGGCTGCACAGGCCGCTGGCCTTCAACCACCTACACAAGACCCTGAAAATCAAAACCCCTGAAAGCAAAGTGGCCATTACCGTCAAGCTGATTCGGCAGGGCGGATCCCGGGGCCCGCTCGGCCATGGTTTGCCGGGGGTGGTTTGCAATCGCCGCCTAAATGGAAGGGTGGTAGGAGCGCCCAAGGAAAAGTCACTGCAGTAGTGAGAACCAGATGTAAACGTCATTGGAGAAACAATGCGCACTGCGCATGTGCATATCCATCCGTAAAGTGGGAGGAGCCGAATGGGCTGAGAAACCGTACAAGTAACAGAGCTGGCAATCCAGAAGAATAAACGGGAGTTCAGCGAAGTCCGTAGAAGTGTTACATTACTAACATTTTTCTTTTACAATGTTGTGTTTTCACAGTTGCATTGTAATTCACTGACAGTGATTATGATTTTGTTTTACCATATTTCACTCTTTTATGACAGGCAGAGTGGGGTGGCTGGAGAAGAGCTGCAGTAATGATGTGTGATAGAAGGGTATCTATAAAAGAGAAAGGGAAAGTTTACAAGATGGTACTGAGACCAAGTATGTTGTATAGTTTTGGGGCAGTGGTCTAAAAGACAGGATGTGGAATTGGTGGCAGAGACTGAGATTCTAGTTTGGACTGACACGGATGAACAGGATTAGAAATCAGTTTATCAGAGGGACAGCGCAGGTAGGGCAGTTTGGTGACAAAGTGAGAATGAGATGGTTTGGACATGTTATAGTTTTGGCATCCTGTTTGTTTCAGGATTGTAAACTATTATTAATTGCCTTTAAGGCCATCCATGGCATGGCACTGACTTGTGTCTCCCATCTTTTATATCCTCACATACAGAGCAGATCTCTTAGATCTTCTGAGCAGAAACTGTTTGTTCCCAGAACCAGATGTAAGCGTCAGGATGGTCACTCCTTTGCAGTCACAGGACCTAAACGGTGGAACTCACTGCCTCCTGAAATTCGCGCCATCTCAGACCTTGCTTTGTTCAAAGGGAAAGTTAAGACCTCTTTATTTACCCTGGCTATATATATGCAGTACAGGATTGCCACACCTATTGTTAGTATATTGCCTTTAGAATTGTTATGACTTGTGTTATTTGTTGGGATTGTTACTCTGTGTAAAACATGTAAATCTTGGTTGTTTTAAATGCTGAAAGTGATGAAACTTTTATCTACACAGAGATTAAAAGCCATACACTGTATATTCTAATCCACAATACTACTCAAATCAGTGATGTTTTCATATTATGGCATCAGAAAATATGGGTCTTTCAGTACTCTGAACATTTTGAAGTATTTTTTGCAGTACATACTTATACTACGTATCAGCGGAAGTATCCCTTCCCCATCCTCAGACTACACATTCAACTCTTTTACCCTTACCTAAAGTATACATACATCCACAAACCTCACGGGGTACAACCAGCTAACGCACTTCCACTTCATGAACTCCATATGCATAAATTTTATGCACATATAGAATTGTGAAATATCTGTTCCAGAACTCCTCTAATCTTTTAATGATCAAATCCATTGTGCTCCTAAACCAACCATCGTATTTAAATAGTGTAACATTCTTGGTGATTTAAAATTCCAATCTGCCTATCAGGTCAGTTACTTATTAATTCTTTTATGTGTTTGTGTTATTTTGCACTTGCTTGTTTTACTAGTGAAATGGTTTTGAAATAATTGAAAATGCTTTATGTGTTTATATTGTTTTATTAAACATATAAAAAAAATGAACAAGCAATTTTTCTAGGTTGCTAAAAAAATTTTGAAGAAAACACAGTGGTTCAGCAGGTCATCAGACCGCTTAGGCTTGTGATTAGGATTTGCATGACATTTGTACTTAAGTTCTATTTGAAACAGAAACCTCATTTCCCCTTGAACATATGTGTGCGTGTTTGTGCATGAGTGCCTGTGTGCGTAGGTGTATATGAGATCCTTGTGCTAGTTCCTTTGTGACCCTGTTCTGGATAAACTGCTTGAATTTTTATTAATAATGTTACTATTCCATTAGATTTTGTTTCTAAATTACTTGACCACTACAAAGGATCTGGTGGAAGGCCACACTAGACTTATTCAGCAGTCTGCCAAACTGCTTTTCCACTTTTCGTTCTTATAAAGGAGCAGATTGACGTGGATGAGACAAACCCACCATTAAACAACATAACAGAAGCAAACAACAAAGGCCTGAAACAAATTATCAAAACTTCAATAAGCGGTCTGGCACATACGTACAATTCAGTGGAACTAGACTGGTGGGTGGAGTTGTGATCATGTGAGGAGGTGGTGGTGGGCGAGGAGAGGGGTTGTATCAGACTGCGCTACTGTGAGTAATGACTCTGAAATAGTACTAAGAGGAAATGATTGAGCATTTCAGATGTCACAAGGTTCTTGCCAAGTCTATGCAAGCGTAGCCTAGCAGTGGTGTTTGTTTTAGATGTCAAGGTTTCTGGCTGTTGTCCTCCAAGTCTTTCTTTCATCTGATGACTAAGAAATTAGATATCTCAGCATCTGTCTTCTTCTCTAATGGTGGTGATTGACTGAAAGAAAGGTATGGACATGATAACTAATTTCACAATATATCAATGTCAACTAAATTTTTAAGAGTGTATAGAAGCTATGTATGCTGAGATAAACTTGCTAAACCGTAAGACAGTATATTTTTAAACTTATATAGGAATTTGCTGGAGAAAAATGTAGCAGCGTAATTGTCTTGCAGTCATTATTTGGAAGACTTCCATCTGGTTTCGGGTCTTTTCCTAACAAAGCCAGATTAACTCTTCACATACGTTATCTTTGTGTAGTCTTGTTTTATCCCACAACTTACATGCTGTTCACCTGAATGGTGTATGGCTGCATGATGTTTGTATCCTACGTAGAGTATAACTCACCTTATACTCCATACTTTCCGTGATGAAAGTTGAACCGTTGCAATTTGGCCTAGTTACATAAAGGACTAGTTTGATTTTAATTTATCAATATTTGTCAATTTATATAATTGTTCACAGCTACAACTAAAGTGCAAGTACAAAATGACATCATATCAAATCAGCTTGCTTCTTAGGTCTGCAGAAATGCCGAATATATGTTTCTTGGCTCGTATGGACACGGCTGGGAGAGGGTCTTTATATGATCCCCAAAGAGTCTTCCAGCAGGTGGCTATGACCTGTTAGATCTTGTTAAGGTTTTGAGTGAGGAGTGAGGAAATATTCTGCTCCTCCTTCTAACCAAACATGCGGTGTGCACGAAACTATGGTACAATGCAATGTTTCATGAGTGGCTGCATCGCTGGAGAGGATGTTCTGCAACTTGTCTGACAAATCGTGGGAGGACATTTAAAAAGAATTTCTGTTCTTATTTTTTAGCTGTTCTTGTTTTTTAACTTTAAAGTTTTAAACATTTTGCAAAAATACAAAAAGAGGCAATACCTGTGAAAATGTTTTTCAAAAAACCTGAATATGCTGTATTCATTCTGCCTGTGAAGTGAAGGTTTCAATTTAATTTTGACCTTCTTTGCAAAGTTAATGGTGTGATAAATTTATTAGAGGTTTGTGCTGGCCCTTGAAGAAAAAATTTTATTTGATCTTAAATTGTCATTTTATCTTCCTTAGCTGTTCAGTACTCGGTTGAGTAAGGGAAGTAAACTAACACTGTTGTTTTGTTTCGGTTTTAATTCCTAAAATGCGGTATTTACATAATGTTTCAGTTGATTTTTGAAATAGTAATCCACCAGACTTCTTTTCTGTTACATTTTATTATTCAGAATGTAATGGCCTCATTTATTTGTGGGTATATTTTAATTGAGTTCATAATTTCACCCAAACACTTGTTTTTCTCAAATAAAATATTTACAAGCATTTTATTTACTTTTTCACAAGAAAAAATCACATTTTGATACATGTTAGCTGTTGGATTACAGTCATATTTAATTGTGAAAATTATACAATAGACCATTTATATTTTTTTCCTGTAAAAGCAGTAATTGTTTTTGAGAAACCCAAAAGAGTCGAGTCATTCAGTACAAAATCTCTAGTATATAAAATTTCATCACAGTGAAGCAACGTTTGTGTACACAGTAAAAACAATGTGTGACACAGTGTACATGTTGTCACTGCATAAATTTTACTTTCCATAGAATAAAAAAAAAGTTTTCAAATTAAAGAGTGAAAAAAATTAAACATTTGGTCATTGGTGAAACATAAAGCAAGATTATTTGAATTAATTTCATAATCAAATTAGTATACGCTCACCGGCCACTTTATTAGGTACATCTGTTCAGTTGCTTGGTAACACAAATTGCTAATCAGCCAATCACATGGCAGCAACTCAATGCATTTAGGGTTTACAGAGAATGGTCCAAAAAAGAGAAAATATCCAGTGAGCGGCAGTTGTGTGGACGAAAATGCCTTGTTG